>PVKE010008290.1:0-48082 GCA_004027555.1 Craseonycteris thonglongyai | reverse complement strand
TTCTTTCAGTCTGACTTATTTTGCTTAATAAGATGGGCTCTAGGTCCATCCATGTTGTCACAAATGACTATTTCATCTTTTCTTATCGCTGAGTAGTATTCCGTTGTGTAAATGTGCCACCACTTATTTATCCAGTCATCTATCGAAGGGCATTTTGGTTGGCAAACATGACTTTTAACGTGTGGTAAATGAAAATAGTTACAGATCTCTATCTTGAATCTCTAAATGAAACTGGGGATCATCAAATATGTGAGTCTCTCATTGCGTCCTTTTTAATTCCCTCTTAAGGTCAAATGAAGCCAAATTTTCTTCTTGTTTATTTGAGTAAATGTGTTATTGTTGCATCTGAAGATAAATGAATAGAAAACCTGGCATGGTTTAGGGACTCTCATGTTCAGTAAATCATGTGCCACTACTGCATTCTGGGAGAAAATAAATGCTACAGCTTCAAAAACTGTTAAACATAGACATGTATGTCATGTTTACAAGGGATGTGACATTATAAACTCAGCTGAAACAACCTACCCAGATGTGCAGTGATCTGTAGTTATGACCCCAGAGAACCCTGTCACAGGTTTTATGGGGAATTTTTGTTTTTAGTGTTTAGACACCTTAGTAGCAGTCAAGTGGAATGGGGCCAATATCAGTAACAACACACAGATGAAAAACCATTATCTTATCAACTCCCATCAAACCGGTCAGTGGTAAAACAGTGCTTTACAGAAACACTTATTACAGATAACGTTTTGGTTGTTAAGTTTATGAAGTGTAAAGTTATAGAATGATTTTTTTTTTTCTTTAAGTCAAGACTGCATTTTCACATATCCACTCACAAACACAGTTCAGCGGTGGAAGCACTAATAAGGTCATTGACAAAAATAAATTACATAAGTTGTATTTAGCAATTTTCAGCATTCATTTTCACTAAGAAAATCCATGCAGCGATCATGGCCTTGACAATTATGAAAAATGTTTTCCTGATTAATTAGCAGGGTGTGTTGACAAAAATGTCTTCATGAGCACGGCAGAGTGGTTTATCTGCTGCCTTATAAAGTATACCTTTCTGAATCCAAAGTTCTGCTAATTTAGCATGTTTTCATTGGGGGCTTTACTGTATAAATCTTCAATGTAAATGTGATAAAGGTAGTACTCGTCTTAGAAAAAATGACCTATCATGGTGCATGACACCATGCTGCTCTGATTATTTGGGTGATGGGATGGCTACTGTTTTGTTCCTCTATGGTTCAGACATTCAATGCTCCTCCCCAAATGAGGGAATGCCCACATGGTCTTGAATTCTCTATGTAAGGAGACTGGGGTCCAAGCACAGTGTAGATCTCAGTTCCCATCCGGATGAATCTGAGTTTCCTCAGTTCTTTATATCGTCACCGTCACTGGTTTCCAGGTTCCAGCTCTAGGCACCCTCACCCCCTCGCATGCACCCGGGCTTACATGGGTGGGCCCTTAGGCTATTAGCAGTGTCACTAACCTGCAACTATTTGGATTGCATTAGGTACAACACACTCTGGAAAAAACTGAGGAGGGAGTGTGTTGAGGGGATATTCTTTATTTGTGGAGAGCCCTATTAAAAAGTTTTAATGTGTTAACTTTGGATTTCCTATATTTCAGAAGCAAAAGGATATTCATTCTTCCGAAAGTACTTTCACAGGAGTTACAGGCAGCAATCTAACACAAATCCAAAAACCTTCCCCAATCCAGACTCCTTTTACTTGGCCTGAGCCTTGGCCGTGAGGGCTGAACTAGGCCTCCCTTGTACATCTCTGTTGCTTCTCTGTATGCTTTACTAATCTTTCCTTTATTTCTTTAAATGGGAGAATTTGATCAATTATATATTTACTCTTTTTTTTTTTTTCCAGGAATTCACTTCATGATATCATCTTTTCCTGTGGCTCCAATTCTGTTGTGGTTATACACAGCTTTCAAATACAAATCCTGATTCCTAAGTTCTAGAGCTCACTCATACTGTCCATATGTATTTCATATGTTTTATACTTCACTCAATGGGTTGAAAACTACACTGAGGGGCTTTACCTGCAAATTGTCTCCTGATTTCCTCACCCTTGTTAACTGTAGCATCTTCATCGTAACATCAGATTTTGTCTTGACCCCTCCTTTACCTCAACATCTGGATCTATCATTATTTTCTTATTGACGTGTCTTCTTTTATCTCTTCTTTCTCACTGCCAAGTGTTAGTTCATGGTTTTAGTATCACCTCAGAAAGTAAACACAACCTTTTAGAAGGCATCTGAACTCGTTGGATCTTAATTCACCTTGTAAAATGCCTTCAGATTTAGTTTGTGAAAAATGCATTTTTTCCTTATAACATAACTGTTCTAAATGTCATCTTTTTCACTCACTAAATATTTATTGACTTTGTAATATATACTTTGGACTCACATAAATCCTGGTACAAATGTGAAACATGTTTTTCATCCTTAAGGAGTTCCTAATTAGGTCACCAAAAATTATAATGAAAACTGATTTGTATAATAATAGACATTTTATTATCTCTAGATGAATCCTTTAGAATTTCTTCTCTTCTTTCTCCTACTATACAATTCATTACCCTTTTCAAAATTCAGGTAAAATAGCATCTTCATCATGGTATTTTTTCTGGTTTCACTTAATTGCATTTCCTTCATTTGAGGTCCCATATAATTTATTCTCTGAATCATTTACTTGGAAATTAATCATCTGGTGATTTGTCATTTTTTTCTATTGCTAATTTTGACTAATTTAATGTTTAATATTCCCATTTAAATTGTCTATGTTCTGAGATTAATAGTAAAGTCTTAAACTTGATAGCTTCCCAGTGCCCTTGCATTGTATTGCTATTAGGAATTCAAATGCAACATTACAAATAATAAATAATATTAAGTACATTTTACTGGCCAAATCATTTATTTCCTCATATTTAAATCTGACACAGACATAAAAAGTTTGAAGTGTTTTTGTAAAAATTTGTATACAATCAAATTTATTTTTATGTAGGTCTTTTCAACCTTCTATCCCATTCAGCACTTGTCCTGGCAGTTTCTGAATCTCATCTACCTTTAACAGTTTCCACAAGAATTGTTAAACAGGAAATCCAGTGTATTATTCTGAGAGATGGAGTATGTCCTTCAAAACAATTCACCACAATACATTTTCAGACTCAGGAGATTTTTATTTTTGTCAGTTTGGTCTCAAGGCAAAACTTGAGTGTTACTGTAATGAAACAAAGCATAATTCTAATTATACGGGGACTGCAAATTTCATTAGAGAATATGCTATATTTATCCTGGATGATGAACTAACTCAAGATTTTAATATTATCAAGTGTTTTAAAAATTAAATTGCTGTGGTGATTATAGTTTTCTTTTGCTGCTGTAACAAATCACTATGAAGTTGATGGTTTAGAAGAACACAAATTTCTGTTCTAACAGTTCTCTAGGTCAGACGCCTAACAGAACCTCACTGGGCTAAAGTAAAATCTAGGTTCCTTCTTGGAGGCACCAGGGGGAGAGTCCACTTTCTCTCCTTTCCAGCTTCTAGAAAGCACCAGTATTTCTTGTTCCCTTCCTCCATTTTCAAAGTTGGCATTGGTGAAAGACTGAGTTCTTATCACACTGCCTTCTCTCTGATTTCTCTCTTCTGTTGTCACATTTCCCTCTGACCACAACCGACAAAGACTTTCACTACACATGTGATCAGATTGGGCCAACCTAGATAACCCAGAATAATTTTCCCATTGCAAGGACTTGACCTTCTTCCCAACTGCAAAGTTTCTCTTCCCATGTAAAGTAATGTTTTCACAGGTTCTAGAGATTATTGGGGGGGGGAGGCTGGCATTTTAGGGTGGTCATTATTTTGCCGATGATAGATAACTATGCATCAGTAACATTTAGTTTATTTTCAATTGAATGCATTTCAATATCATTCAAAACACTATTCTAAGTCCCCTACAATCATAAAATCTTGGGATTTGAAGAGTCCATAGTGGTCATTTTTGGTAGTCATCATTGAACACGGCCCTCAGAGGGCTGCTCCTTATGGTATTTTATGCCCTTGAAGAGTTGCCTCCTATGTTGAGTGAGGGTTGACTTTGTGACCAACATAATATGGTAGAAATGTGTGACTGCTGATGGTCAGTCATAGAAAGCACTCTGGTTTTTGCCTTGGCCTCATACTCTGGGGGAAATTAGTCACCACGTAGTGAGGACCTTCAAGTGGCCCTATGAAAAGGGCCCTGTGAGATGAAATTGAGACTCCCTGTCAACAGCTAGCACCAACTGCCAGTCATGTGAGTGAGCTACCCTGGGAGTGAAGCCTGCAGTTTCAGTCAAGCTTTCCTGTTGTCTCAGCCCTGCCTGACATCCAATTTGCAGTTGTATGAAAGACTGAGCCAGAATCTCTCAGCTTAGCCTTTCCTAACTTCCTAAATCATACAAAGAGGTGTTATCTATTTCTAAGTCACAATTTGGGACTATTTGTTACACAGCAATAGATAACTAATGCATCACTCAACCCACCATTTTTAGCACGTGATCTGAGAAGTACTAATTCAGTTGCTGTTCTTTTAAATAGTAGTCCCTTGTTCTAACAACTTTAAGGAACACTCTTCCGTGCCTATGCTTTGAGAATGAAAACATTTATTCATAAGAACTAGATTAATTTAGCAGTGTTTAACTCAGTGTTAACTAAATTTGTTTGATTGCGGACCAATCCTTAACCACTACCCCTGCTGCCTATTTTCTGGTAAGGTCTAGTGGAAGCCTGTAGGACATGTTTTGTGAAATTCAAATTTAATCTAATTTTTTTCTTTTTAATAAGAAATTGAATAGTAGAAGTGTTGTGATTTATTCATAGTCTCTTGATTTAGGCAGCAGAGTTTATAGCAGAACAAATTTAGAACTCGGGTCTCTTAATCCTTGTTCTTTAATTATGTTGACCAGAGTTTGCTTTAGGGTAATATATAAATACATGCTTAATAACATCACGGAGAAATGTCTGTTTCCCATTGACGCATCTCTCCTGTTCCCCATTCTACCAAAGCTTGAAAGTCTACCCATTAGAGTGTTTCTAATGGAAGTACAGTACAAGTAAAAATGTTTTTAGGAGGAAAACCATGTTACGCTTTATAAATCAGTTACTTGTAAGTTGAACATGAATGAAATGTTTGAGGCTTTGATGAAAAAATATGTAATCAGTGCACATCCTAAGCCTGTGAGGAGGAATGCAGTGCTTCTTTGGGCTCTGATCTTTACAGGGCCCACTTTGACTTTTCTGTGACCACACCCTCCTGATTGGATGAGAAGTCTCAGGAGCCAAGGAGACTTCCCACCCAGAGCTTACATACTGTCTTATAGACGAGATTTCAGGCCCCAGAAGCCCCAGGGCACCCTGCTCAAAAGGCCCTGAGCTGTTGCCCAGAGCCTGTGCAGGCATCTTTCATGGGACCCCCACTCCTAAGGTAAACTGTGGGCTTAAGGGGTGCCAGGTGTTTCTGTGGAGTGTAGACACATCCCCTGTCCCCTTACCGTGTAAGTCAGAGCTGTTGGAACAAGAAGGAGAGTGACTTGTAGGCTGGGGGCTGGTTCTTCTGAAACCTCAATGTTGAGACACAGAACTCTGAGTCTGCGTATTCTAAATTAGAAGTGGGCCTGCCTAATTGTTCATATGGAGAGAATGCATCTTATTTAATGGCTTCTTTTAAAGGAGGATTTATAACTTTTAAATATTTAGACACATAGTACGGGCCTTAATTTGTACCCGCATGCCTGCCCTGTCATACTGGCGGCCTGGCCAAGGGCGCCTTCTGGTGTATGTGCACACACGTGTTGAAGTCCGCAGTGGGGAAAGTTGTGTGTGGCTGGTGCTGTAAGACAAATGAGCCATCCAGCATTGCTCCTGGTTCTGAATCGTTAGTTATTTGTGGTAATAATGTTGGTTCTTAGGTGCATGAGATTAATCTTAGATATTACATTTGGGAAGCATTTATTAGGTAATTTCTAGAAGGATCTGAAAATATTTACAGCCCTCTCCACAGCACATTCATCAGCAGCTAAATTGCTGGGTTGGAATTCTTTGTTCAGCTGGGTTCAGCAGAGCCAAAATCCTTACGTAGTTCAGTTCTTCAGTCTTCTTTGTCCCCAGGTGCCTTAGTGCAGGGTTTATAAAGAGTGGTCCCAGGATCAGTAGCCCCTGGGAACTTAATGGAAAACAAAATCTGAGAACTACCTCCTTCCTCACCCCAAAGATCTGCTGAATAGGAAACTCTGAGGAGAGCAGCCTGTTTAACAAGCCATTGCAGTCAAAACATTTGGGAACCACTAGCTTAGCCTGTACTCACTTCTGGATGGAGTTATCAGAGACAACTGTAGCTAAAAGTTTTTTGTTTTGTTTTTTGTCTTCCATATTGGAACAACAGACACCAAACGATGCCACTGAGAGAAGTAGCTTGCTTTTATTATGAAACAGCGAGCACTTTTCCTTTAAGTTCTCCCTAGAAAAAAATGAGCACACAAGTCAAATCTCATCTGCTTGGTGCCTCTTGATAACACTGGCTTGCTTTTGAATTTTCTTAATTTTATATTTAGCAGTGGTTCCAAATTGTAGTTTTTGAGATTTTTGTTTTTCAGGCACAAAGCCCCTGAGAGGCGCTTCATTGAGATTGAAACATCATAAAGTGGAATCAATAAATTAAGATAAAACTGAACTTCAGAGTTGGCAGGTAGAAAGGGAAAATAATTCAGCTATGTCTCCACATGCAATTTAATGTCCAGATGGAAAAACAAATCTGTGCTTGTTTTCTTATAGTTTGATTAAATTCTTTGATCACAATAGCAACACAAACCTACTCTGATATTCACAGAGAATGCAATGGTAATAAATATTAGATGTGTTTTTATCAGGTGGCAGAAAGAAAAGGAGATGGAAAATTAGTCGTACTCATTTTTGAACTTATACTAGGGTTAATATTAATTAACAATTGATGTTTATTGTAATTTTACTTGTGTTTACTTAGAAATGTAGTAGATAATAAAGAAACCAAGAATGTAATAACATTTTTACATACAGCATTTCTGTTCTTTTTATGTGTTTATTTATCATAAATCCCAATTTTACCTTCTTTTCACTAAAATGTTACTAATATACCAGGAAAATGTAAGGATATTCTTTGAAGTTTTCTACTATTTATGGTTTTATGTAAGTTTTATAAATACTTTCAGTCTTAGCCTTCTAGGGACTTACGTTTTACAACGGAAGAATAAAAGACTGATGACAATTTGACTTACAGGATGTTTAAATGGCAAGAGCAGCTAGCTAAGTATGTAAATAATTTTATTACTACTTTCTTGTTTCTTATGAACTTTGAAAGAGGGTATAGCAATCTTAAGCTACTATATTTATATTGAGTCCTATGTGAAAAGCTGGGAAGTCTAGGATTTTTTTGTACTGGAATGGAATATATACATTTTTCTATTGAAATTCCACCTCAAACCCTGACATTACTCATCCCTTCCTCTGAGGCCGTATGTTATATTGATGATCTACCACAATTCCTCGTTCTTTCTTACCTCCCATATAAAAGATAAGCTTCCCTGCTGATTCTAGGAAAATCTCCTTTATCTGAACTCATCCTTCCCAATGATGCTACCACACACTTTTAACATTAACGCTATCATGTGTTCACCAACTCTCCTTTTCCATCCTCCAAAGGAGATGGAATATTTTAGTGCTTCAGGATCCAAGCTGATGTGTTGTAGGAAAATCCTTACAGCCTGATTGTTGTCATTTTCCTGATTTTATTCATCTGTTGTTTCCATATGGACATTGTGGCCAGTGCTTATTCACACGGTACCCGTGACTATGAAATGAAGCAAGCCCATCTGTTGTAATATGTTAAATCTGCTTATGAGAATTGCTAGCCTGTGAAACCACCTCCATTGTTAACCTAACGGGCTTACATATTCAATGAGTAGAGTATGTCTTGTGCTTGTTGATTTATTTATAATTGTTCTTATTTATTTCTTAGATCTCTATTTTGTTCTTACCAATTTAAGTTCTTTAAGATCAAGTTTATTTCACTTGTATTTCTACTGGACCTAATAATTTTCTATTCTTAGTGGAAATAAATAAATTATACTAAATAAATAACATTGCAGGTCACTTGAATAATGTCAAACTGACTGTGTACCAAAGCTATAGGCCAGGGGTGTCAAACTGGTGGCCCAAGGTAATTTTTTGTGGCCCACAATGCTCTGAAATAAAATTAAAATAGAAAAAATTGTTATGAAGAAAATAACACTTAGGGGAGATCGAGGCAATACCATACACACAATTCCCTTGTTAACCCTTTAACTACTGAAGATGAGTATACATGTGGCTCAGTGCCTTTCCTGGGGGCCTGTGGGCATGTATAAACATGCTCAGTTCCAGTGACGTTTGTAAATGTGATGTGGCCCGCGTGAATCTGGCCTGTTGCACCAAATGGCCTGTATTTTAATTGAGTTTGACACCCCTGCTATAGGCATATAGAATATATATGTTAAAAAATGTAAGTTCTCTCACAGTATTATACCTAATTCCATAGTTATGTCTTAATACATGGACCTTGCTTTTTCTCATTCTATATAAAGGACTTATGAGATATATTAGAATTCTTAAACTGAAACTTTCATATTAAAAATACAGGTTTACTATGAGTTCTGCTTAGAGGAAGGAAGTAGCAAGCAAATGGTTCTTACACGTTTTCCAGAGACAAAAATATAAAGTTGCAGGTAACAGTCTAAGGAAGGGTTAATAGTGTTATGATCAAGGAGAATTAATATATTGAAACTTTGGCATCAAGTATTATATTTTCTTGGCTTTATCCTTACAGGATAACTTTCAAGATTCCATCTTCATTTACTAAAATGTTTTTATGAACATTTGAATATTGAGATGTTTCTTCTTAATATGAATATTTGTAATTAAAAGAAGGAGAAAGTATAATTTTTATATCTTTCAAAATCTAAAATTAAAAATAAATCCATGCCTTGATTCTATCTGTTTTGAAAGGACTGAATTTCTCATTGAATATGCCACAGTACCATATGCCTGTACAATGCTGGGCTCTTTAAGAAATGATCACCAAAAGGGAAGACAGGTAATTATCTTCATTGGCTGGAAGCTTGGGTTTTAGATTTGCAATTGTTCAAAACATATATAAATCAGAATATAACCAGTGGTAAAACCTGACCAATATTAACTGACAACATTCTATTCACAAATAACACAATACACTGAAAAGTTCATATGTTTCATTCTAATCCAAATATTATTCAAGCATGCTACAGATATTTATTATTTGCTTACCATGTATAAAATGTCTTTTATTTTATTTTTTTAATTTTTTTATTTTTTAATTAATTTATTTTTATTTTTGACAGAGAGAGAGAGAGAGAGATACAGAGACAGAGAGAGAACCGAACTGGGGGAGCTCCCAGTTCAGCATATGGTTCCGCACGGGCCAGGGCCAGGATTCGATCCCTGGTCCCCGGCGCTGCAAAGTGAGCACTTAACCCACTGAGCCATCCCGGCTTCCCCACAATGTCTTTTAATGACCTGTGGTTACAAACATGGATTAAAAAAAAAAAATTCCCTACCCACAGTAGCTTATAGTCTAGTAGAGAGCACTAAAACAGTTAAGCAAATAAATATAAGGTCATTTATGACTTTTTGTACACTCCCGTCTATGATACTATAAACAATTGTCACTGGAGTGCACTTGGATAAAATTTAAAATTAAAAAAAATTCATACTTGAATATGAACTTTTAAATAACATGTCATTAACAGGGGTAATAGGAACTGTGAAGATGGAGTGTTATTCACACTTATGTTGAAATACAGGCTTAATGAACTTGCTCTTGCTAGAAAAAAAATAATTAGCTAACCTACATCAGTAGTCAGGTATTTTGTTATGTCTCATAAATATAGAGGGTATATTTATAATTATAAAATAATACTGTAATTTTGTACTTAAAAGGGTAATTTTTTTTATTATGAAAGTAAATTGAGTCCTTAGATGATTTAACGTACAATCGTTGAACAATATTTTTATCTTGGCCTTCAGCTAATCCTTAGGACATATTGAAGAGAGATGTTGGATGTATGCTGTACTATCTGGGCAACTTAAAGTACCCTCCAGTGTGTGAGGGGCATGAATGTGTTTCAGCAGCAAAATCAAGGGTCTGCCATTTGTATTATCACACCATTTGTGAAACTCCAGACACCTACAGTTGATTAATCCTCACCTATCCTTCTAGGATTGGATGGTTGTGTGTAGTTTTTATGGGATGAATCAACTACCTTCAGGTGGGGTGCAGAGTAGGGAATAAAACAGCAGCTCTTTTTATTTTTTATCCTATAATGTAGTAATGCTGCTGCTTCAACTGAACAAGTCATATTCTCTCTTACAAGAGTTTCAAATTATTTCTTATTTTGATATCTTGTCTTCTCTGATTGGAGCCTTGGCCACATCTTCCATTTTATGTAATGCTGGTCACTTAGTAGGCATTTGGCATTTGTTTTGAGTTTCTAAGATTTTTGTTTTATAAGAGTACTAGTCACTGACACTGAATGGAAAGATTAAGCATCACGAGGGCTGATTCCCTAGAGTCATGAATTTCTTCTGACTGCTGGCACACTGATTACTGGCTTTTGCTTTGAAGGTCCTGCGCCTTTCTAATACATTTTCCCTCTTGGAACAGCAAAGCTGCAGTTTTCTGACTTTTACAAATGAGAGGTGCTGGTGAATAAGCAAAACTTGGTTTCACCTCCTCTGAGGAACTTATTGTGTAAACACACATTATTATGATCATAAATAATAATAATTTATTTTCTGAGGCATAATGCCAGAGCAAAAGTCTTTTGGGTAAGCAAGCCAACCTTTGTTAGTTGTGAGGGAGTTTCATCAAATCAGGTCTCCATTCAGAGATAATAGATACTTAAATTGATTTTTCTTTTTCATGAATGTACCTCAAGGTTTAGAAGCAAATACATTGTTAAAAAATACCAGACAATAATAACAGTAAGTTTTCTAAACTCTTTATGATCTGCCAAATTTATAGCATGAAAACAAGTAGAAAATCACAATCTTCAGGGAAATTGAATTTGATTATTTTTAGTGTATTCTTTCACTTTAGTTAGAAGACTAACCACAACTACTTCAGAATTTCTGGTACTGAGTTTTCATTAGATATTAGATAGTTTAGTTTTGAATGTAGTTTTTATGTTTTTTACTCTCAGGGAAAAGGAAGTTCCCTGTCTTTTTTTATTTAATTTATTTTATTTCTGTAAGGGAGTATTATAAAATCTATCCATAAGACTAAAATGACATATCAGTAATTCTCATAGCTGTGAGATATTTGTTAGGCCTTATTAATCTCTGTTAATAAATAATAAGTTTATAAAGAAGGAACTAAGAAATGGTTATTGTTGAAATGCTGGAATTAAAGGGGATCCTTTCAAATATGTGAAGTTATCATATGGAATATTTTTGTTCACTGTTGTTCCAGAAGGTAGACATGGAAATTTTAGGTGCAAGCTACAGGAGAGTAAATTTTAATTCATTATAAAGAAGGGGTATTAATGTTCCTAAATTCAAAAAAATTTGCACTTCTATTAGAAATTTTATAGGAAGGATATCTGAATTCTATTAGGAACTTGAACCTTACAGACCCTAGGAGCCTCTCAACTCTAGAATTTTGGCAGTTCCATTTGACACTGTTCTTTACTGCAAAACCCTATATACCATACTTGACTAGTTCCCAAATTGATGTCCCCTTCTGATTTTCCAAGTTTGTTGATTAGAATACCATTCTTCCCAACTCCAAGTATCAAAATGTTCAAGATATCTTTTCTCTTTCATATCTACATCAGTCACTATATCCTAAATTCTTTTTTTTTTTAAAGAGAATCTGATGCCTGGATTTAAATGTAACCACAAAGTTTAATCTAATATATATTTATTTATTTATTTATTTATTTATTTATTTATTTATTTATTTATTTATTTTTGACAGAGAGGGAGAGAGAGAGAGAGAGAGAGAGAGAGATACAGAGACAGAGAGAGAACTGAACTGGGGGAGCTCCCAGTTCAGCATATGGTTCCGCACGGGGCCGGGATTCGATCCCCGTTCCCCAGCGCTTCAAGGTGAGCGCTCAACCCACTGAGCCATCCCGGTTTCCCCCGTTTTTTTTTTTTTAAAGATTTATTTTATTGTTTTTGACAGAGACAGTGAGAGACAGAGACAGAGAGAAGGGGGAGGGCCCACAGCAGTCTACATAGTTGCACATCATCAGTTTTCAACATAGTTTCATTCCTCACTGGTCGGTGGTGGGATGTACAGGGTGGGAACTGGGCTGGGGGCCTCCCACAGGCATGCCCCCAAGAGCCAGGGGTCAAACTGTGGGGGTGAGAACAGAGCTGGGGGTCTCCTGCATGGGAAGCACACCCCAATTCAGCATATGGGTCTGCATGGGCCGGGGCCGGGATTCGATCCTCTGTCCCTGGGGCTGGCTTCAAAGCAAATGCTTAAGCTGCTGAGCCATCCCGGCTTCCCCTAGATTCTTATTTTTCAGGGTCACTCTTGATCATCATGTTATTTATTCTCATTCTCTCTAAACTAATCAAGACCCTCATCATTTTAGACCTGTACTACCACAAGAATCTCTTAACAAGTCTTACTAGCATTTGTAAACCTACCCCTTAAGTTCCTTCTAGCACCACTTTTATGTCACTTCTATGAAGAATATAACTCTCCCTTAGCCCTTTTAAAGTTGTTTTGAGTTCCTCATCTCAGTCTTTAAAAGCTCTCTTAATGTGGCCCCACCTTACCAATATCTGTTCATAGTGCTTTCAACATTAGCCAACTTGTTTTCTTCAACTCTTCTCAATCCAATATGGTAATCAAGGTGAGGCAGAAGAGATGATGAAATCTCATACTCTTTGATGTTTCTTGAGGAATATTTCTTAGACGTAACTTATCTCATAATGACCTTTTATTCTGAAATTCACTTGAAACCCAGCACATGATCTGTGAGGGCTGTCTGGAAAAAATGTAGCCATTATCAATATAACAAGAACGGTTATATGGCTGGATACTTTCTGGATGGCCCTCATATATAAATATTCTCCACTTTTTGAAATAGTTGTTCCCTAGTGTTTTTGTATATGTGTGTGAATGTTATAAATATTACCTGGCTAATTATTTTTGAAGCTTTGACTCTATATCTTGGGCAAGAGGAAGAAATTTTCCTTTACACTTCCAGGCTCTTTTAGCTGGTGTAATAATGTCATGTTCGTGGGACAAATGAACAAGGGAAAATAACCAAATTTAGTTGTATATGTGCATATGGGAACCCTACATACATGAGTGAGTCAGAGGCTCCACCTAGATGAGCTGTCAAGAGAAGTGACAATGAGGTATCCATGACATCTGAGCTAAGGATGAAGTCAGATGTCTGGGGGTGCTTTGGAGGGGAAGAAGGCCATTCGCAGGAAGATAAGAGGAGCAGATGTTCAGAAATTAGATGTTTGCCCTTCCATACAGAGAGGTCATAAAAAGTTATTTCTGCTAAGAACTCTTATGGGCAAAGCCGCTCATTGAAATTCTTTGAGCGAAAAATGAAGGTTTCTTTTGAACCCACAGGGTCTCAATTGCCTTGAGCTCAAAATAATCCGCATGCTAAAGCAGCACATCATAGGAAGGCCTGCATTGAATCCCTTCAATTTTATTTTATATTACGGGTTTCCACAGAGCTTAAAACAGCCCTGCACATTTATTGAATACACATGAAATTCCTGTCAAATGAGGAAATCAAGAATTATAAGTAGAATTAAGTGGAGGGAGGGACTGAACTGGCTTCCCGGAGAGAAACATCTAAGATATTTGAGGGTAAATTTGCTTATATTGATTTTGTTAGAGATGAAAACAGTCACGAATGGCAAGAGTCAGTCCACTGATTTCAACCATGCCTTTTCTCTTGGTCCACTTTGATAAGCAGTATTCCATGGGCTATTAGCCTCCAAGATATTTTGGATTAAATAAGATAGCTCACTGCTCATAATTCTCATTTTGCAGTGAGAGCTTTAGGCTTTATTACATCTGAAATACTGTGGAGCACATCATCTTGATTTTGATTTTTTTTACAACATAGTTCAAGAGGAACAGAGTTTAGTCAATTTGGTTCATATTATCAGTTCATTTATTAGCAGATGTAATGATGGAACTATAAACTTGTCACCCCAGGTGGCACTAATGAACTCTTCATGAGTTCGCTTAGCAACAAGAGTGACATGTAAATTAAAATGGATACTAGTTCTTTATTTCTAGAGGTGCAAGGATGACATTTGTAGGTGGGAGATCTTGATCTTATTAGTGACTGGCATGTCCTTTGAAGAAAAAAATACCATTCCCCCAATTTTTATTTTAGTTTTATCCTCATCGCAAGCCTAATTTCCTATATGTGTTAGATATTGTAGGTATATTCTTTCTTCTAAAGTATAGAGAAATAGAAATAGCAAAAGTAAATATAATCTATATCTAAACTTATAATTTTAATATCTTAACCTAAAAAGAATTTATCACAGAAATGTTGAGCCCAGAAATGACTATCCGCACAACATTAAATAATTAGAAATTCACCAACATAATACCAACAACATTGATATCACGGATCATATGATTGAGTCTGTGATGGAGAAATAAATGCTATGACCAACATGCATGTTGTGTTATGAGAGCACATAACAATAAGACATGATCAGTCTGGAAGTGACAAGGCAGGGGGTGAGGGGCGGGATTAGGGAGGCTTCTCTGAAGACGTGATATGCAAATGATACCTGAGGTGTGAGTAGGAAAGAGGATTTAGCTAGTGAAAGATCCCCCAGAGTGGGGATGGGGCTTTTTGGAAAAGGAAACATGATTAGTGGCAGGAAGTTACTTAGTTCTTTAGAGGAAACCAAAAGTAACCAGTGACCCCTGAGAACACCAAGAAAGGAAAGAAGGGTGTGTGAGTAAATTGTGTTCCTGGACCCAATTCCAATGCAGGTGTGGGGACCAATAAACAAATCTTAGGAAACCAAGCATGGTGTTTGAAAACTCAATTATGACACCATCTACCCAGAGATAGCTTCAGATCCTGCAGGTTAAGGGTTCAGTCCTAAAAGAATACTGTCCCTCCCCTCCACTACATACACACACTCTAGAGCTGGCTGCCACTTCTGACCATCAGGCTGTAGCTTGGAGGTTCCAATAATTGCCTCCATTTCAGAATGGCAATGGCTAAGTTCAAGTTATTGCTTGTACTTCTGACCAACTGGCTATAAATCAGCTTTCCACAACCCCCTCTTTGGGTTTGATTAATTTGCTAGATCAGTTCAGGGAAGTCAGAGAAACATGTTACTTACTAACTCACCAAGTATACCATGCTCTTCACATCTCCCCATGCTCACCAATTCAGAAGCTCGCAGAACCCTGTCCATTGAAATTGTTATGGAGGCTTTGTTATGTAATTATGATTGATTAAATCATTGGCACTGGCAATTGATTCATTCTTTAGTCCCTCCCCTCCTTGGAAGGTGAGGGTGGGACTTAGCTTCCAACTGTCCAATAAGCACATGATTGGCTCCATTGGCAACCAGCCTCAACCTTAGATGCTTCCCCAAAGTCACCTCATTAACATAACAAAAGACAGGAAGGGAGGTTGCTGACCTGAACAGTACAACCCCCCAGGCCATGTTTTTGTCACATCTGAAGAGCCAAGCTTCTGTTCTCAGGGGCCCAGTGACTGGACAGACCCTCTCCCTTCCTGTGCTCTTGAACAGGACTAAATGGGTGGGTGTGGGCCTCATGCCTGAAAGAATAAGACAATCAAAGATAAGGGTGAGAAAGACAGTTGGGTCATCAAGCAGATGCCTACTGGGACATTACAGCAGGTACTTGGGGTTTGGGGTACAAAGCTGTAAACATAGTCAACCAGATACAGAGAAATACCCACATTAGCCCAGAGATCTAGACTGCACCACCAGTGCAGGGGAGGTGTGGGGTGGCAGTAGTCAACCTGTGACCCTGTTGTCAAGATAGCTCGACTTGGTTTTGCACACCTCCCAAGGGTTCAGTTAAATTCCACGATGTCACATTTAGTAGTGGGCTGCAGAGTTGAAGGAGGTGGCGTGGGGTTAGTCTCTCCTGAAGAAAAAGCCTGTTTGGTAGGGTGACTGGTCTTTCCCTTCTTCTCAGTATATACTTGGACTCGTCAGAGATAGTGACATAGTTCAGTGTTTCTTGTTGCCTAAAAAAAAAAAAAAAATGATAACTGAAAAGTGGAGAAATCACAAGATTGAATGATGATTATTTAATAGAGAAATGAATCAATTAGGTCTTTAAGGAATGGCAAGAGAACCCACACTTTGGTGGGAAATATATGAGTCTAGAGAGAAGTACATAATGATTTTGAATAGAAAGGACATAAAAGTTTGATATAACACTTTCTAAATTGTTAGGTCTTCAGAAAGGGGAAAAAAATGGCCAATTAATTATACCATGTATTAAAATTAGCATTGTTATGCTGTTTTGCTTTGCTTTTCTTAAGCCATGAATTTCAAGTTTCCTTGCTTCACTACCCTGTCCATCTGTACTTGTTTCTTACATCTTGTCCTCAGGTATACAAAAGAGGATCGTTGATGGTAGAGTTATGTCCTCTATCATGGGATCTCTTCTAGAACACAATAGATTGTCTTTGGCTTTCCTCATTCCATCTATAAATCATGGAGAATTTATTGCAATTGCCGAAGAAGAGAGAGCAAAGCCCGAAGGGTCTGTAAGGATGACTCGGGGCAGGCTCAGAAATAGGGATGTGCCCCTGGGAATGTGCACCACAATTTTGACCAACTTGAATGCAGCTCTTGGAAAAACTAAACAACCACAACAAAACTAGAAACAAAATATAACCCCCACGTACTCTCAGAGAGCTGCCAACAATCTTTCATCCAAACAGCAGTTCCATCGAGGCTGCAAGCATTGGCTTGGCTGCACCTTCAGAGCTGGGTAGGAAGATTAAATATTTTAATTCCTTTTCTACTGGCCATTTAAATTCATAGCCTGTTCACTAACGTTTCCTCATAGTTCACTGCTGGTCTGCTCAGGATCAGAATAGTAATTAGGGGATTATGAGAGTGAGGTGGTCAGTGTTACTTTTAAGATGCTTCCCGGACTTTCTTAAAATCTGACTTGGTTTTTCTCAGACAAGGCCATGAATAAAAGAGTAAAAAATGTTTGCTATTTGAGTGAAACAAAGGAAGAAGGGAACATGAGAAGAATGGAAGTATCTATGTGTCTGTAGTCTGTCATTGTTTGCCCTTCCAAAGGTTATATAAACCCAGTTTCTTTTTATCCATAAAATGATGGGTTGCCACATGCTACCCATCATGGTTTATCATGATAAAGAAACAGGTAGCATTAAGTGAAAGCATTTGATGATTTTCAGGCATTCGGCAGTTGATCAACCCGTTTGTGAAAGGACAGGAGTATCATTGCTATGCGGAGGCTGTTTAAAGGATGTGAAATGTGAATCGTGGCACTGAGGTAGCTGACAGTAAATCAGATTTGATTTCCCCTCCGAGAGCACAAAATGAACCTTGTCGTTATCAGGAAGAGAAATGAAATCTTTAAATATTTCTCAATGTTTTGTCATCTCTGCCAGTTGGGGTGATTTAACATAAAATTTCCCCAAAGTAGGAAGAGTAGGTATTATTTCATTTCATTTCAAAGATAAACTTCACAGTTTCCTCGTATAAATTACTTGAAAAGCCCCAATTTGCAATTGTAGAGGTAGCTTAAGATCAATAGCATTTTGAAATAAAATATTATTAGCAAAAAATGTGCTTTATGGTTTTCCTCCTGCCAGTAGCCTGGCAGTCCCTGAATAGAGTGATATCTTAGTGTTTATGGGACAATATCAGAAGGGCCAAAAGAAGTTGCTTATAAGTGGTGAGTTAACTGTGTTGCCAAAACAGTTTGTTTATTGAACTTCTGACTGCATATTTATGTTACCTGTGGTTACCTATTTTCATGATTTAAACTCTTGTTTATCTTTTCTCCTATTTTACTTAGTAAGACTCTGCAGACATTTGTAAAATTTCCATTATCACAAGATTTAAAATGCCGTTTCAAAAGAAAAACACCCTTTTTAAAAATTAATACATACATATATGAATAATGAATGCTCACTGTGGGAAGAAATAAAGATTTCAACCACAACAAAAAGTCTCTGTGACCCAGAGAGAACCACTATTAACACTCGTGCATGTCCCTGAGGACTGCACGCCTGAGTATTTTTTATTCAACATTGATCTTTTGTTTTCATTGCCAGAGGACTGGAGACTGAAGCCTTGCACGTTTTTGGGGAGTCTCAAAGTTCAAAATGGAAAACTCAAAAGAGTTTACAGTAGATTCTCTGTTAACTGAAACTGAGGCAACTGGCACTGTGAAACCACTTTGCTGGTTGCTTGAGAGTTCTGGTTGCTGGAGTTCTGATTCATGGAGAGTCAAATCACAGTTGTCTGGCATCTATCAGTCCACGTGGGTGCTGGTTAACTGAGAGTCTACTATACTTGCAAACTCTCTTCAGTATTTCATTGCAGAAGGGAGATCCACTTTTCTTCCATTGTCACTGAAGAAAGAGTAAGATGGATAAACTGCAAGGTACGGCATAAGGTATTTGGGTTACGTCTGAAGAAAGATATCTTGATATTATGACTAGTTGCTGAAGCAAATGCCATATTGATCTTTCATCCTTCAGCACTTGCCTCAGAATGCCAGGCAACAATTATTCTCTTTGTTGACTGGCTGGCTGACTTGAATAAATGATAAGGAGCAAAAGATTCTTCCTAAATCCCTACTTCGAGCAGTAGGAGGTTAAAGCAAACAAACTTTTCAATGGAGTCTAACCCCAAGCAGTGTTGTAGGTAACGAATTAAAGAATTCTAGGTAACAGGAGAATAGATTCTGGGAAAAGGTGAACTTGATTAATGTTTGATATTTCTCTGTCTCCCATGTACTCTGATGGGAAGGAAGTGAATGCTGGAATCCCAGTCGAAATTTTCTGAATTCGGGTTGACTAGGATGTTCTGGAGTATCATATGCATTATCCTTCCCCCCACATAATAATCTAGTAAATCGGGTACTGTGATGATGCCCCTATTACAGATTCAGGAACAGAGTGAGGTTGGTTTGGTCCGAATGTAGCAAGCCTCGACTCTGTGCCAGGCATTGTATGACTTCTCAGAATTCAGCAGCCACATTGTAGACAAAGGTCCCAGCCCTCCTGGAGCTTACATTTTAGATTCCAGCAGGGGAAAAAGACAATAAACAAGATGAGTAAATAAATGGTAGTGAATGCAAGAAGATCACATTATGGTGAAAAAATAGACAGGGAATGAAGTTAGAGAATGTCCTGGCACAGATTGGACTGGACTCAAAATTGGCAATTCTGTCTCAAACCCTGTGCTACGCTGATTACTGTCAGATACTGAGAACATGATACGGTTGTCTGAAGAGATCGCCTGATGTTCTCATGGGAAAGATAATTTCTGTAGTTCATTAATAATTCTCCAGGTAAGCAAGAAAGACTGAACAACTGTCATGGAGAGAAAAGAACAAGGGATCTTGCAGCTAAGGTATTTGAAGAGGTTGAATTTTCAAGCAATTAAATTTTGGCTCCTCTTGAAAGGCAAGAGCTGGAGTCAGTCAGCTTTAGATGCTTGTTTACTTCTAACCTGTGTCAACAGCCTGTGGAGTGCTCAAAACACCCCCAAACAGCGGCTGTTTCAGCTGTGTTGATTTTGTCAGAAGTCCACATGTGTTGTGTTTCTTTGTGTGTGCATGTCCCCACCTCCTGCACTCAGCCCTAGCTTTCCCCCCATCTCTGACCTTCTAAGTTAGCCGAGCTCAAAAGAAATTTCCTTCTGAAGAATGTGACTCATGCAGAGTGCATTGAACACTGAATGCACACCACTGAGACTGTTTAATTCTTTATTTGTGAGAGTGGGTACAATTTAAAAAGAAAAGGGATATGGAAATATTAGGGTGGCAAAGCAATATCATTATACTAATACTAATATCATTATCATTATCATAATTCTAAGCAGTGTTATAATACTGATATTTGAGGGGTAAGGGACGGACATGATAGCCCTGAATCACAATCAGTCAAAACCAGTCATAGAGATCTTTCTGTGGGATATTGGTCCAGGGCTGGACATATGACCCATTTTTGTCCAAGGGAATATAAATGGAATTATAATAATCCTAAATATCAAATATTCATGAGTCCATACTAACATAAATAAATAAGAAGAACAGACAAAATTTTCCTGCAGAAATCCAAATAATTTACGTCACTTCTCTACCTTCAAGGAAGTGGATGGAGTCTCACTAACTCCCATTCCTCATGTGTGGACTGTATACATTGTGCCTTCCTTCCAAAGAGTAGGCTGCAGAAAGGGGAGGAAATGGATTTTCTCAGCCGAACAACCTGAAGGATTAGTTTCTGTTGCTGCTGTAGTCAATAACCACAAACTCAGCAGTGTAAAGCAGTGGAAGCTCGACTTTTCAGTCCTGTGGCTTTGCAGTTGAACGCTGGGCTCAAGTCAACGTGTTGGCAGGGCTGTGGGTGGGGCTGCGTTGCTCCCCACAGGTTCCAGGGGAGCAGGGGAGTCCTCGCCTCAGCCAGCAAGCAGCTGGAGTTCGCTATGGCTCTTGGCTCATAACCTTCTTCCTCTAACTTCAAAGCCAGTGACAGCAGGTCCAGTTCTTCTCACCTGACATCACTCTGAACCACTTCCTTCATTTTGTCTCTTTCTCTGACTCTTTGCTGCCTTTTGATTCCAGGGGGCCAACCCACCCAGGCAATGCAGGATAACCCCCCAATCTGAAGGTCAGCTGATTAGAAAACTTAATTTCATCTATTGTAACCTAACAGTCACCAGTTCCAGGGATTCAGACTTGGGCAAATTTAAAGGATGACTATTTTGTCTGCTGCTTCTGACAGACACCACCTCAGCCAGGTGACGCAGTGGTAGTAAGTCACCTACACCCCAGTAGCCTGTGCATTGACATGTGTTGCAACTATTACTTTTCCTGAGTAGTCTTTCTCCCCCAGACCCATAACCCTAGTCTAATCATGAGCAGAACATCAAGCAAATGTTTGAATTGTTCCAATTGAGGGACATTCTATGAAATACCTGAACAGTACTCTTTAAAACTATCAAAGGTCTGCATGTGGTAGGAATGTAGATAGTTTGTAGAAACTGAAAAAGAAGGAAACAGCTCATCCCTCCCCTGTAAAGCCTCCAGGAGGGAACAAACCCTCCCGATATGTTGGTTTTAGGCCGGTGAGACCTGGATTGGACATGTGACCCACAGAGCTGGGAGGTAATTAGTTTATATTGTTTTAAGCTACTGAATTTGTGATATTTTACTATAGCAATAGAAAGCATATATACTCAGAGTAAGAAAGTCAAAGCTGCCACAGCCAAGTGGATCCTAAGGAGGCTTCAAACTAAGTATAACATGGTGTCTTAGGTGAGACCTGGGAACAAAAAAGAACATCAAGTAAAAACTAAGGAAACCTGAATGAACTATGGACTTTAGTTAATAATGTATCAATATTCATTCATTAACTGTGACAAACGCACCATATTTACATGTCATGTTATTGATGTGATGATAATAGAGCTCTCTGTACTATCTTTGAAATTTTTCTGTAAATCTATTTTAAAATAAAACATTTATTTACCAAAAGGAATGGGAAAGAAATTTCAATTTAATATGGTGCTCCAACCTTGTAGTGCGAATATCCAGACAGATCTTCTGTATCAGGGGTGTCGAACCTTTGGGCTTCCCTGGGCCACATTGGAAGGGAAAGAATTGTCTTGGGCCACACATCAAATCCACTCACACTAATGGTAGCTGAAGAGCTAAGAAACTCTTTTAAGAATGTTTATGAATTTGTGTTGAACCACATTCAAAGCTGTCCTAGGCAGCTTGATTTGAGCTGTACTGTAGAAAGATCAATCTGGCAAAAACAAAATGCAATTTAGATAGAAAAAAATGCAGATTAGAAAGAAAAGGAGAGACAAATATTACATTTGTACAGGCAAGAAATTATAATTGTATTAATCTTGTTGTAAACACAATCTTGTAAAATTAAGTCGATTTTTTTTGTGTGAAAATAACACATATGTAACACAATCTTGTAAAATTAAGTCGATTTTTATTTGTGTGAAAATAACACATATGTTATATAGTAGTATAATTTGAAACCAGTAATCATGATGCCTCTAGCTTTTTTTCTTTTATCTCAGGATTGCTTTGGCTATTTACAGTTTTTTTTTGTGTGGTTCTGTATGAAATTTAGGATTGTTTTTTTCTGTATCTCTGAAAAAAAATGCCATTGGAATTTTGATAGGGATAGCATTGACTCTATAGATGGCTATGGGTAGAATGGATATTTTAACAATAATCTCTGATCCATGAATATAGGATAGCTTTCCATTTTTGTGTTTCCTTCAACTTCTTTCATCAATGTCTTGTAATTTATAGTGTACAGAGTTTTCACCTCGTTGGGTAAATTTATTCTTGAGTTTTTAAAATTATTTTGATGCTATTATGAACAGAATTGTTTTCTTGATTTCTTTTCCAGATAAACAGTTGCTAGTTTATAGAATTGGAACTGATTTCTGTATGTTGATTTTGTATTCTGTAATTTTACTGAATTTTGATTAGTTCTGCCTTTTTTTTTCTTTCTTTTTTTTTTTTTTTTTTTTTTTTTTTTTTTTTTTTTTTTTTTTTTTTTTTTTTTTTTTTTTTTTTTTTTTTTTTTTTTTTTTTTTTTTTTTTTTTTTGCAGTCTTTAGGATTTTCTGTATATAAGATGGTATCTGAAATCAGATAATTTTACTTATTTCTTTATGACTTCAGTGACTTTTTGTTCTTGACTAATTGACCTGGCTAGGATTTGAAGTATTACGTTGAATAGAAGGGGCACCCTTGGCTCATTTCTGATCTTAGCAGGAAGGCTTTCAGCCTATCTGTCACCACTGAGTCTCATAAATATGGCTTTGTCATATGTGGACCTTATTATGTTGAGACATTTTCCATCTCTACCTAATTTCTTGATAGTTTTTTTTTATCATAAAAGATACCAAATTTTGTCAAGTGCCTTTCTTGTACCTATTGAGATGTATGTCTCTTCTGTTGTTGTATCTTCTGTTCTCTTTGAATTTATATTTCTTTATCTTTTTTATTTTTTAACTGGTTTCCTGGTGGAATTTCAGGAATGAACAGAGATCAGTGGACATATCCAATTTGCCATGTTTAACCAGAATCTACATGTCAAGGTTAACTAGAATCCTGAGATTAGATTTAAATGGTCTGCTAATGAGAGACTTCTGCAGTTCCATAATAGCATTCCAGTTAAGAGGAGTGGGTTGCAGGGAAAATGGTTGAGGATAATACGTAGTTTCTTAAGCTTTTATCATCTGAAGCTCCTTAGAGATGGATTCTATTTTAGACGTACCCACAGATGCATTAACACTGTCTGTCTCTAGTGGGCTAAATGCTGTCCTGCTCCGCACCCCTCCTCCCCCCTGAAAAATGGTACCTATGTCTACGATCTAGTTTCCAGAGACTGTGATACCTTACATGGGAAAAGATTTGATGAATTTAAGGGTTTTGAGTGGAGGTTTTATCCAAGATTAGCTGGGTGTGCTCTGAATGAGGAGCTTTGAAGTTAGATACACGCTTACCCCCAAAAAGGTGATGTAAAAAGTGGGAGCAGAGAGAGAGAGAGGAGGCGACAAATCAAGGGACACGGGATAGAAACTGGAAGGTGTGAGAGATGATGCTTCCCTAGAGCCTCCAGACGGTCCAGACAGGATGCAGCCCTACCTTAACCTTGACTTTAAACTTCTGGATCCAGGACCATAAAAAAAAAATTATTTCTGTTATTTGAAGCCACCTAGTTTGTGATAATTTGTTATGGCCACCCTAGGAGACTAATACCCTAGAAATACTGAGTCGTATTGTCCTGCCTAAGTGAGAACAAGTAGTCTCTGTGTGAAACAAACACATGTTTGAATTCTTTTATTTATAATTTTAGGCAAAATTGGTCCTGTGCTGTAGGTCTCAGTTTTAAAACCTAAAAATTAGGGTTGGTGGTCAGTGATGTGCAATCCCTGAAATTCCATCACACTCTCGGTTTGTGCAAATCCTAGTACAGTAGTGAGGAAATTGACCGATTTGCATCAGTCACGTAATGAATATGTAAATAAGTCTCAAATGGAACTAATAACATTATTGTTACCTTGGGGTATATTTAGATGGCAAACGTTGTTTCTTTTTACTGTTTCTTTTGGAATAGCTATTTAGATGTGCTTGTATATGAAAGCAATAGTCTGTTTTATATGGACAACTTGCTAGATTTATTAGGAATGCCTAATCTAAGCTTAATTTTTTATATAAAATTTGATGTACATCAGCTAGTTTTCCTGCCTCTAAAGTTTTATTTTAGCAATAACGTTAAAATCAAATTAATAGGTTTTTCTTTAGTTCCTGTTTTAGTTGTCTAGATGGCTATCTTCTCTTAAAGGCTTTTCTTAATTTAAAATTTAATGGATGGCTGACTCAATCACAGAAATTTTCAGATGTTCATAAAAAACACGTTTAACTGTATTGCCATAGTTCCACGACCTTTTTCTTGCTATAATCTGTAACCATCACAGCCTTGGCTCTTATTTTCTTTCAGGCTCCTAAGGGTTTTTGTTTTCTTCTTTTTGAAAACCATTTACAAATGTACTTTCTCATCCTCCAACAAGACCAAAGAAACCAGCCACTATTTGTTTCCTCCAATTTTTCTCCTCACATAATGTTTAGATGCAAATTTAGATATTATAACTAATGCTTATTAAGCATTCCCTCTCTCCTCCCAAGTGCATCGTTTTTTTTTTAAACCTATGAGGTGGGTACATTGTTATCATCCCCTTTTTGTAAGTAGGAACATTGAGAGATGGAGAGGCTAAAATAATTTACACAAGGTCACATAAGTGTTGCGTAGAAAAGAGCTAGGATTTAAAGTCTTTCATAAAACTCCAGAGCCATGCTCTGGATCTCCAGCCCACAATGGCTTTTCCTGTCTGAAGGGCTGTGGAAATTGAATGGAGTTTGACCTGCTGTGTTCATGGACTTCATCATCAAGACCTGTGAGGCTTTTCAGGGCTCCCACCGCCTAAGAGGGTTTTGCAAAATCTTCTCTTTGGTCATTGAGTAACTGTGCTTTTTTAATATGTCTATTAAAAGTAGAGACTATCATAAACCCATGAGCTCTACTTAGTCGTCCGACATATTGGAAATTTGCAAACAAATCAAGCAGAACCAGGCCCCCAGTGTCTAGTAAGTTCAGTGATAAGAATAACCATAGTTCTGCCTGCCCCACACTCATCTTTACTTGGGCTGTGGGGGCTTCATGGCCTAAGGGCACAGTCATCTTTACCTGAACACTTCCAAGACTTTATGGAGGTTCAGGTCAGGGCCAGTCCATGTTTTTCATCTGTCCAGATTTCACCTTGACTGAGAGTATAGGAGGTGCCATCCTCACGGCAGAGAAGAGTTGCAGGGCTGTGGCATCCCCAGGGACACAGGTTTTTCAGAGCCTGATTGACAGACAGTGGCTATGCAGCCAGTCACCCCTAAAGAAAACACGTTTTCTGCTAACGCCACAAGTGTTTGGCTAATGGGCATTTTCAAGCTTTGGATCCTCATCATTTCACTCCTGACCATTGAGCCATTGCAATCTGTTGCCTGAGTGAAACTGGAAGTGCTGTGATCCTTCTTTTCAGCGACCTCCTCCCACACATGTTTTCAGGTCTGCATAGCTGGATAGGAAGTGACTAAATCATTAAGCTGCCTCCACAGCCCCAGACAGAAACAGGGCAAAGGTGAATTCAGATGAAGGTAAAATCTTGCATCTTTTTTTTAATAGCTTAAAAAAAAATTTTTTTTCTTTAAAGATTTATTGTTTTTGACAGAAAGAGAAACAGAGAGAGTGGGGAGGGCCCAGAGCATTCTCCATAGTTGTGTGTCATCAGTTTTCGACATGGTTTCATTCCATACAGGTAGGAGGGGACCACACAGGGCAGGAACTGGGCTGGGGGCCTCCCACATGAGAGGCATTGCCTCTCAAGTCATGGGCTGAACCAGGGAGGGGGGGCAAGTCCAAACTGGGGGCCTCCTGCATGGGAAGCACACCCCAGTTCAGCATATGGGTCTACGTGGGCCAGGGCCAGAGCTGGGACTCAATCTTCAGTCCCCCGGACTGCAAAGTGAGTGCTTTACCCACTGAGCCATACTGCTTCCCTAGGAAGCTTGGATCTTTGCAAGGCTTCTTTTTGGATCTGAAAGAAGGGCGGTGGGGTGCGGGGGGGAGGTGGGGTGGGAGGTCAAGAAAACCATGCTCTAAGAACCATACTTCTGAATGTTTTGCACATTTGCTCTGCTTTTGAATTCTTCCCAAAGGAACTACAGAAATGGGAGCCCAGGCACAGTTACATCAATCCAGGACTTATGTACTGGTAGTCTCTCCATGTTGATAAAAATTCATTTTCATTATTCATTAGGCTTTCATTTCCACTGAGTGCCAAAACCCTCCATTATTCCATTAGCACTCAGTCACCGAATGGCATTTATTGAGTACCCACTATGAACACACCCCTGAATGAGGCTAATTGAGTTTTCCAGTTTATCATGTTGTTCCCAAACTCTGGAGAGTTGTCTCAGGCAAATGAGGATTTTCACATTTTTAAGTATGTCTAAAATTGTAACCTGTGTCTTTCCTTGCGTTGTTTACTCACATCTATTTAATAAGTAAACTGAAAGGTGCAAAAGAATTAAGCTGTGGTCTAATCAGTCTTGTGGCACTGGGTATGATATTAAATATTTGTTTTATATCCCATTATTCAAAGTTTCCAGGGACTAGGACATGTTCATGCTGGAGAAAACATAGATACTAGACCTGTAAAAAGAAAAAGCACATTAATAAGCACTTCTCTAGTACCCACTGCCTGCGGAATGCCGTGCTAGGCTCTGTACGCCTGTCCCTCGTGGCGGTCACGGTCTAGCACAGAAGCTCACAGACTAGTTAGCGTTACATGACTCATGCTAGTGTATTAATACCAGGGTTGTTAAAACACTCATTCCTTATGTAGAGCTAATAGTATTATTGCATACCAATAAGTAAAATTAAAACAGTGGGATAAAAAGGGAACAGAGTGAGGTCTGTACCCCCATGGTGCCTGCTGTCTTGCTGACTGTTAGTTTGGCTGATGTGGCCGGTGACTAGTCTGTCCTCTTCGCTCACTTCCTCGTGTGAGTCCCGGCCATGCTGTGTTTGTAGGCGGAGAGGCTGGCTTTCTGGGTAGACACCAGCCTGGAATGAGGGCTTCGTCAGGAGCTGCGTTCCCTGCTAGTGCCTCTAAACAAGGTCAAGGTCCACTTGTGCAGCATGGAGAGCCCACATTCTTCCAGCTCCTACAGATGATAAGTTGTTACTAAAATGATTGGCAAAAATCTAGAAGTTCCTTAGTCTTTTCTGGCGATCCTGCGGTATTTCCTTCGCTAGTTTCTCACAAAATAGGGAAGGATTGGGGTAATCTCTGCCAGCTAAACTTGTGCTAAAGTTACTTCAGAGGCGGGCCTAAGTGTGGACCACCACCAGCTCCTTAGAACTGCAACTTTTATGCATTGAGGCCAGAGCTGGAAATCAGACCCTCTTGATGATAGTCACTGGAAAGTCAGTTTACCCAAGAAAGCCCAGGTACAAAACAACTACTCTTAAATTAATAATACTGGAAATCTAGAGTGCTTAGGCTGGGGTAAACCCCAAATATAGAGTTTTGCAACAGAGAGTTTATACAATCATGTATACTTAGTCAGAAAACAATATGCTTTTGAATATGCCATGAAATAACTTTGGTCTCATTGTTTGGGAGGGGCAGATGATATGAAAAGGAAACTGATGCATTTCAGGATATTTACTTACTGCAAAGCACATATTTGAATTAACCTTCTCTCCCAAGATTCGGTGTGTATGTGGCCTTTTGCTTGCGGTATTTAAAAGTTGGGTGAAAAGTACATTGTCAAGTGGAGGTGAAATGCCACTATTTGGACTATCTATTATAGGACCTGCTTGTCGCAACATAAGCATTTGTGAGCTCCTTTACTGTGATAGACATAGAGTTATAACCCAGAACTCTACACTTTCGTTCTCAAAGAAAATATCCTGAGCTCTGCTAATTGAAAAATAACTTGTATAGTTCCACGCATCAGGGCTTACTCAGTTACCCAGCTGTGACAGATTAAACGTCAGTTCTGTAGAGATGCCCAAATATAGGCTTTGCTATACAAACAGACTTTCCACAGAGATTGCAATTATGGTACCCTGCATTTTGAGATTTATGGCATATGGCTTAATTTTTAGAAATATGATAAACAAGTTCCAAATGTTAGAAACATTTGTTATTTTGCATGTAATTTATAACCACGGTACCTCAACCTTAATCAAATCACAGCTTCCAGTATTCATAGAAAGGCTTTTGGATATCTTCATGGCTTAAGGGCATAATGTAGGGTGCACAATTCTGGAATTTTATAGTAGCGTATCTCTAGCTTGCTTTGTGCCTGGAGTCAAGTTTTAATTTCCTTTACATGTGCAATTCATGCATTTCTTCTTGGCTCACTTTGTTTTTGTCCTTTGAGGTGGTAGTGGTACATAACAGGATAACCCAGAGGCCAGATTGTTTGCTCCCTTGTCTGTCTGTGTGCTTGCTACATTGTGGAAGAACATCTTCTCATCATTCCTAGTCCTATAAAGAAAATAATATAGCCCTTGTTGTTGGGAACCCCATTGCTCTTTTCTGGTAACTTCTAGGAATTTCTGTTATAATGTATTCTTCCAGGTGGGACCTGTTTTCTGTGGAAGAGTGGGTAGTGATCCACCCCTGATGTTAGACTATTTGCGACGTTAAAAGAGAATCAACATTGTTTTTGCTTTATCTCTATTTGGAAATATGCAGAGGGTTTCCCTCCCTCCCTAAAATGTGTACATATTTTAAGAAAGGCAAAAACTGTATTAAAATTATAATAATATATACCAGTAACTAAAGATGAGTACAAGTCATGTTTGACTTTTGCAGTTGTAAGAGGTGCTCTAAGTGGTGATGATCAATGTCCAGACACTTCTGATTATGGGGAACTACTGCTTGAACAACACTGACCGAAGTGTCCACTTGTATTGCCACATGTGCCATTTCAGTTTATCATACATCTCAAACTTATCACAAATGTGTGCGACTATTAGGCGTGTTGGAGTTTCTGTTGCACACTCATGCCTCCATTGTCATACTTTTGCAATGTTCTTGAATTTCAAATACCACTCAAAATGGTCTTGTGCTCCTCAAACTACAACTATGTTTTCCCTATTTTCTTTAACTGTCCTGCCTGTCACATGGAGACACTAGCATTCACTTAATCAGCACCATCTTTTGAGCAAACACCATACTACACATTGCTACCATAATTCAATTTCAAAAAGTAATACATAGATAACATCTCTTAAAATGTATATACTTTTTTTTTGGCATCCCCTTGCATTTTGTACCTTAATATAAATACGAAGAAGATTGTCATTGCCCAAAAGACACAACTTCAACAGAGTTTTACCTCTTCCTTCCCTCTTCTTCCCCCTTTTTAAAGTTATATAAGAGGTTTAGTGGCTTCATATTAGTTTTTAAGTCTTCTAGCCAAAATCATTCACATCTATGTTTCATGAGTATTGGGCAAAGGTAGGCCTAAGAGATTATCCTCATTGATTTAAGTTCTGAGTATTGTATGTAGGTTATAGATAAAGTCATAAAGACAATAATGTTCATTCATCATTACCACATAGTTTTCACAGCACTATTTTATTGCATGGAATTAAATTTAAGGTGATGTACTTACTATAAGTAAGAAAAGGATAAGAGCTAATCTTTATATGGTATTTCACAAACATTAATTCAATAGCAAAATAGATATTATACCTTCTAACAGAAAAGCTACCTAAATTTAATAACAAAATTATTAATTACTTGAGAAATGTTTTAGTTGAATGGTGGTGACTGGATAAGCAGAGCAGAAGGAAAGACTGCATCACAAAGTACTCTTTTCTTTTATGTTTTTATTGAAATAATTTGATGGACCTAACTGTTCATAGGGAATATACTTGGTGTTTTAACTCACTACAGAGGGACAACATCAAGTGCTCTAATATCTTCATTATAGTCATCCCAGAGGGAGAACAGAGAGACAAAGGGGCAGAAAGTATGGTTGAAGAAGTAACGCTGAAGAATTTCCTAAACTGGGTAAGGAAGCAGATATCCAGGTAGAGGAAGCACAGAGAGTACCAAACAAGAGGAACCAAAGAGGCCCACACCAAGGCGTACTATAATGAAAATGGCAAAAGTTAAGGATGAAGAGAGAATTGTGAAGGTAGCAAGAAGGAGATTAGTCATATACAAGGGAGACTCCATGAGGCTATCAGGCCAGAAGGGAGTGTCAGGAAATACTTAAAGTGTTGAAAGAAAGGACACTACAACCTTGAATACTGTACTGGGCAAGGTTATCATTCAGAATAGAAGGAGTGATAGAGTTCCCCAGACAAGCAAAAAGAAAAAAAGTTCACCACCACCAAACAGACTTTATTAGAAATGTTAGAGTCTTCTTCATGCAGAAAAGAAAAAGCCAATCAGAAATAAGAAAATGGCAGAAAGAAAACAAATCTCACTGGCAAAGGCAAATAGATAAACACAGTGAATCAACCACTCACAACACTAGAAAGACATTGTCCTAGTTGTCCTTCTAACTTCTAGTGACAATGTATTCAAGTCTCTATAAACTTTTGACACCGCTGCCCGCCCACCTACCCAATTCCCTACCGCCTCACACAGAAACCACCAGTGTTAGAGAGAAAGAGCTCTTTGGCTGTCTGAGTATATGGAGGAGCTTCTAAAAGTCCCTAGAAATCAATCAATCACAACAGCTCTTGTTTGGGGCCATCTTTTTGGAACACAGATCGGAACTCTGGCTCTGGCCGTTTAATAATTATAAAGTGCTACATTAAATTCCCTCTGTGGTCTTGTCCTTCTGTGATTCTACATGAATCACATGTAAATTGATTTCTGTACAATCACATGAACTCTGCGTTTCTACATGAATCTCAGTTTTCTTTTGCTCCAGGGAGGAAAAATGCTCATGGGGCTGACTTGTACACCAAAAGACTGTCCTAAAATTCATGCTTTAGTGGGTTATTTTTCTGTATTTTGTAACCACGTATAGCCATCCAAAAAATGACCAACCTTCCATACATTAACAATGGAGGGGTATGTGAGGGGTGTGTGTGTGTGTGTATGTATACACACATGTATTTCTTTGTATAAGCATTTGTCATGAAACACATATTTAACTTTCTGTATTCTTTTTTTTTTTTTATCTTTTTTTTTTTTTATCTTTTCACATTTATAGAGAGAAATTATCTTTTTGTCTTCAGTGCATAGTTATTTCTATTTTACTTTTTGACAGATAGAGAGAGAGACAGAGACAGAGACAGTTACAGAACCAAACTGTGGGAACTCCCCAGTTCAGCACGTGGGTCCTGCCTGGGCCGGAGCCGGGATTCGATCCTCGGTCCTCATGGCCTCAAAGCGAGCGCTCAACCCGCTGAGCCGTCCCGGCTTTCCCCTACTTTCTGTATTCTTTAGTTAGCAGACAAAAAAGAAACACATGATAGTTTCAAAATCATGCAAATAAGGAGGGATAGTTGATATGCACCTAAATTTATTATCTCATTTCATCCTCACAGGGACTTGATGAAGTAAATGGGAATATCTTAATTTCCAAGGTCACTATAAATAAGGCTGGCTGCTATTAAAACAGTTATTTGTGAAATAGCCCAATCAAGGCAAATTCTCACCCATCAATATGGATGTAGAGGTTCCTAACTGGGTGGCTTTACTCCTAGTGACTACTAAGGGATCTGAGTCCTTCCCTCATGTGATTTCACCATCTTTGAAACTTTCAGTTCCAGAAACACAAACTGGGTAGAGTGGATTTTGAAAATGACTTGGGGATATTTTAGGAGCCTGACCTCACATCACTTCTGCCCATATTCCATTGCCTGACCTCAATCATATGGCTGACCTAATGGTAAGAAATGCTGGGAAACAAAGAGGCACACACTCGTAGGGATGAGCCCTAACGTTTCCTGCCTGCGTTGCACAGTCAGTCAGAGCTCCAGAAACTCCCAAACCTACACTGCAAAACAGGTTTGAAAAATCACTGTGAAATCCTATGTGTGGTTTAGGACAATATGAGACTATTTGCAAACTTCTTCATAGAAATTTTTTGTGTATCAACATATAGATTTTAAGATACTTTATAATTTTTCTATGATAATAATCAAAAGAGAAATGTGACCGTGGCTGACACAGAATCTTCAAGAGGCCCAGCTCTTCAAAAACAACTTTAAATAATTAAGTCAATTATTTGTGCTTTTAATAAAGGAAGGTCAAATGATTAAAAGAAGTGAGTACAAGAATTTATTATATATATTTATGAGGACCCCCAACACTTTTCATATCACTGTGGAATTTTTTGGAGTCATATGCGCATAGCACTAATGTAGGTCAGCCTCTAAGTTGCCACTAACAACTGCAGTGCTACCTCCTAATACATCAGTGACTAGACCTCAAATACCTGACATTAGAATTCATGCTATAAATACTGCCTTTACTTTCCCAGTGATTCTGTAAGCTTGCAGTTATTGCAACTGATGGCAGTCATTTTGAGAGGCCTACTATATTTCCTGTAGTCAGTAACTTGTAAAGTGTTAAGACTTATAGCAAGTAAAGCATATCATGTCTTCCCCACTAGGTGGTTGTGGCCTAGTGGAAGTCCTTGTGGCTTTAATCTTGACTTGTTCATCTTGCTGTGTGATCTTCATGTATAAAATGAGGTTAGAGACTATCTGACTTTACTAGGGAGGCTTATATGAGAGAATTCATTTAAAGTACTTAGTACAGTAATTGACACATTTCCCCACCAAATGTTAACTATAATAGTAATAAATAAATGTGAATATTATTACTATTATCTTAGTCTCAATTTTTTTTTCCTTCTGAAATGGAGGTAATACCTGCACTATGAAATAAATGAGCTGTGTATAAAATGTCTGATATACAATAGGAACTCAGTTGAAACTATCTTTTACTTATTTGTGGACAAAACAACCTGAATTTATCTCTCTGTTCAGGTGTAGGACTTGTGACACTGTTCTGGGTCAGTCCTTAAACTCTGTGAGAGTCCTTTAGATTCAGAATTTTAGAATTGTTTTGTATGTGTGTGTGTGTGTGTGTGTGTGTGTGTGTATGTGTGTGTGTGTGTGTATGTCTGTATATTGTCAATGTCGAATGAGAGATGCTTGCTTGGTTTTCAGTATTTCTTTGGCTAACATCTTTTCCACAGTTGCCTTCATCATCTTTTCCACAGTTGCCTTCATTTGGGGCTTATTGAGTAGGTTATACCATGCCAGTTGTGAACACCACAAAATATCCAGCAGGCAATGTAGTCTGTATGTGTTTAAATGGAGTTAGGTCTGTCTGACCCTAAAGCCCATGCCCTTTCTAATTCTACAGCTAAGTCTACTTTCTGTTCTTTTCTTTTAATTGTTATGAGAGGTGAGAGAGAGAAGAGGGGAGAGCCCAGAGCAGTCTCCATAGTTGTGCACCATTGGTTGGTACATGGTTTCATTCCCCACGGGTCCACATGGGTGGATGTGGGGCTGCATGGGAGGTGAGAACCTTCACTGCTAAGCCATCCCAGCAGCTATCAGGTGCTCCGCAGTTCAGCTTGTGTGGTTGCATGGGCCAGGGCCAAGATTCGATCTTTGGACCTTGTTGCAAGGCAATGCTCAACCTGCTGAGCTATTCTGGCATACCCTACTTTTATTCTTTAGAACATGTGTTTTCTGTTATGGGAGCTGTATAAACAAATAGGTTATGATTTGTTGAGGTTCCTGGAGCTTGTCTGCTGTGTTTAGACTTAGCTTACATGTGATGCTACCGTGGTTACTGTTCATTGCCATTACACAGGGCTATAATTAAGTCACTCAACTGTTTGGTAATAGTATTGGACACCCAGGTCAACAGGCTGGCTGTCTCCTGCAGCAAGTCACAATACTGTACTTGTTGACATTTCCTGTGTCAACTCTGAGTCCTCAAGTAGAAGATTTTTAACTGGTGATTTGAAGACCAGAAAAAATACCTAGGGGAAAATACCTTCCAATCTTTGGAATTCAAATTTACTTAAGGCAATAGTAAAATACGGTATATCATCTTTTGCTTCTTGAATACAAATCATTGTTCCTTCAGAATCTGTGGTGCTTTCTACCAAACTGTTGGTTTGGCAGTACTGGATTAAACGGAAATCTTCAGCTGAGCTGCATCTCTGCTTTAGAGTGAAGACTTCTCTTGAAAGCAATTCCTGCTGCCTTGAAGATTTCCCTTTCTCTTTTTGATTACGGAAATAATCACTACACAAGAGTTGTTTTTCTTCTTGTTCTATATTGCAGTCTTTCTCCCCATCCATGTTTCTTAATTAGGATAATGCCCTACTGAAAGTGAGGGCAAAGCCATGATTCTCCAGACTTCTAAAAGCAGCTACATGATCAGTAAGACAGCTTCTGGCAGGAAAATGAAATTATTTTTAATGTTAAACAAAGAAACTGCAGGATTCTACCTGCAGCCCAAGTCTTACTGGGAAATGATGAAAGAAGACGTCAGGATATTACTCTTTGATCAGTGGATTGCCTTTGGACAAGAATCCTGACCCAAAAGCCACACAGCTGTAAGCCCAAGATGTAGTTAAAAATGATCCACTTGTAGGAATGGGTGATTAGCAGGGACTCAGGTGGGGAAGCCAAACAGGGCAGCTGTGTTCTGTGAATGGGCCTGAACCAAGGGACGGGAGCCATGTTGGGGTAACAGTTTTTGTTTTTATTGTTGGTGGTGTTATTCGTTTTGTTTTTCTTTTTGTGTTGCATTTGCCTAAGGGAGAAAATGTCCTAGGAAATTCAAACACCATTTTAGGGAGTTCTAATGTATGAAACTTGCTGATTTTCTGGGCAAGATGCCCGATTCCTTCATATATTTTGTATTTGCTGAGGCATCCAGCTTGGATGTTTCTCAGCGGTGTCTGGAAGAATGAGTGCTGACACAGTGCACTGGAGGGGTTGAGGAAACCTGGAGACATGGCGGCAATCTGGGGAAGATTGCATCATGAGGCGTGTGTCTCCGGTGAAGGTGGTACTTGGTCTCCGGAAATGTGACAGTGTAGGCATCAGCACGACTGTCCTGGAAAAACGAATGAAGATACATGGACCTGTTACTCTTCAAAGGGCTTTCATTTTCTCCACATAAAGAGCAGCCTCACTGGACGAAAATGCTGGTCTCCTTAACCACATCAAGACCTGTACTTTTCTAGTAAAGATAGTGTTTAAGGCATGTAAATGAAGGTTCTTGATGTCTATTTTTATGCCTATCAGCACATTGCAAATATCAGTTGAAAGTAGTAGAGCAGTCATGTCTGTCTTGTGCACATAGCCCTCACTAGCACCACTTTGCACCCCTGTGAGAACATTCCTTCCATACCACACCTTTGGAGAGAAGATTTCAATTCAAGAAATTTCTCTCCATTTGGTTTTTTTTTTTCAACTTGCTGTCGAGGCTCTGCAACCGCACTGTGGATATAGCATGCATGCGCCCCCGCACATGCCAAGGAAAAAGTTGAAGTGTAACTTTGACCCAGAGTACACTTCTTTCCTTCCCTGTAGAAATTGCCAGCTGATAACGCGGGGAGAAATATTAGAATGTGTAAACTGTAGAGAAAAGCCACAGGGTAATCATTAAGCTCAGGCGAGCGCAGGCCTGCCCCTCACCACCTTGGTATGTGGCGCTGCCAGAACAGGTCCGGCATATGGCGGTCCCCGCCCAGCAGAAAGTGGGGAGCATGTCAGGGGAAGTGTGGTCTGTAATTATCTGGGGGCTGACAGTTGCCGAACACCTCTAATGGTACCTGGTGCGTGTCTTAAACCTTACTCAGGCAGAAAGTAAGTACTTTAGAGCCACCTTAGGCGACGTGATTCACTACCTGTTTCCTGTTTAGTGACTCCTGGAGTGGGACATGGGTGGAATATGCAAGTACTGTGTATTTAGGGTTAATCATTAGAAAAGGTTTGAAGCTCTTCAGATAAGTCTGTATTTATAGGTGCAATCATGCCTCTTTGGTTTATAATATTGAGGGAAGAGAAGTAACGGGGAGTCTTAGATCCTAGAGAAGAATTCTGAGTCCCTCAGAAAAGTGCCCTGTAATTCAAGATATAACTATCTGGATCATTGTTGTCATTATTTCCATCTAAACAAGTTTCTAAACTTATGATTGGAAATAAAATTTATCTTGTAGAATGTAATCTCCAGAGCTATGAGAAACAAGGACCTTGCAAAGAAAAAGGGCCCAGGGTTGATGCCTGCCAAGGGCTTGCTGATGCCTGCCAAGGGCCTGCACTGACTCCCGTGGGCCTGCAATACCTGCCGAGGGATGCAATGACTCCTGTGGGCCTGCAATACCTGCCGAGGGCCTGCAATGACTCCCGTGGGCCTGCAATACCTGCCGAGGACCTGCAATGACTCCCGTGGGCCTGCAATACCTGCCGAGGACCTACCGTGACTGCTGAGGACCTGCAATAACTGCCGAGGACCTGCCGTGACTGCCGAGGGCCTGAAATGACTGCCAAGGACCTGCCGTGACTGCCGAGGGCCTGCAATGACTGCCGAGGGCCTGCAATGACTGCCGAGGGCCTGCAATGCCTGCCAAGGACCTGCCGTGACTGCCGAGGGCTTGCTACTCACAACCTTTCGAAACGCAGAGCATAGGATAGTGGTGACACTGCCCATTCCATTTTCCACAGATAAAGCCAGACCCTGCTTTGTGGTGTATTCATGTCATCTGATGGAATTATCACTGTGACTACAGTGGAGAATACCAGAAATCATCCATTAAACTTCAATTGACAGGACAGAGAAATAGTCCATGAAGAAAATTTGCAGGATTTTGTTCTGATAGCATTAAGGAGAACAGCTCATTCAGAGCATGTCTGGGTGAACTTCTAGGGATGAGGGAGGACAAGCTGGACAAGCCGGACAAGTGTGTTCTGGTAATCAAAGGTGGTGGCTAAGCTGTATTCTCAGGGTAGTGGGAGCCGTTATAAATGCCTTCTGTTTGGATTTGCCTAATGTTCAGTATGTGCAGAGTAGAGAAGACTTGCTCCACACATAAAGAAGAGGAAAAATATTGGAGGAATATCTGGGAGACAAGAGAAAACAACCCAGAGTCTAAGTATGGCAGGAAGAAAGTGAGAGGTCAAAAGAAGAAGAAGAAAAAGAAGAAAAAAAAATTCTTCCATGGCTGTTTAGCTGAAGAGGACAGAGGAACAAATATCTGATGAGTTTTGAGTTGTTTGATCTAGTGTGAAAAATAACCATCTCCTCCATCTTCCCATGCAAATGTTAGAAAACACGCATAGCTCACTTTGTGTGGGCATGTGTGGGCTCGTGCGTGTGTAAATTCCTCACAACCATACAGAGGAGTAATGAGTTCTGTATCCAGGTTTTCTTCAAGTAAAGATGTGAATGTGTTGATGAATTGAGAGCAAGAGGATTAGGAAAAAGTTAACCTAAGAGTTTAAACATTTCTTTCAGTTACTGAACAGAAATCAAACCAGAGCAACCTTTTGGGGGACAAGGATGACTCAAATTGTGTTTGATAATATCTGGCCTAAGCAAGAAAATAACCAAAGTGCCATTAAAATGAAGGAGCCCGAAGGAAAGGAAGGAGAGACAACATTATTTTCTTACTGTGATTATTAATAATTACTTTAAAACAGAATGATGTTGAATATTTCCACATTACTTAGTTATTCCAGTGTTGTTACTGTTTTATTTTTAAACTTCTTTTGATTATCTGAGACCTTGGTGTTTCTGAACCCAGAGCACTCCTTTTGTTTCTCTAGGGATCGGAGGCTTAAGGTTGAAATAACAAGCTTAGTGCTATTATGATATGCCAATTCAAACAAAATGAGAAGAAATCAAATAAATGATAGCCAAGTAGGATATGGGGAGATGTTTATTGAGTTGCATCACGTTGTGGTTTTCTGTTGATACTATGCCCTGTGTCCTTAAAAACTCAGAGAATCTCTCTGCTCATCCTATATGGAGGCAGCCTATGACATTAAGTCTTTTTAAGGCTACTAATACACACCTAAATTTAAAATGTTATCTTTGCGATGATTGACTTTCTAGTTTCCTTACCTGTACTCTGACAGTCTTGAATTGAGACGCACCTTCTGCTTAAACTCCTCAGGATGTTCAATGGATTTTTTTTTTCCAGTTGTCTCCAGAGGCCCCAAGTTGGAGAAAAAAATATTCTAAACGGAGGAGCTAGACTTGCAAAGGAGGTCATCCTAACCTGGGCCTGCCTGCATTAGCTATCACCACCCACAAGCCTTAATTAGTCTTAAACCGATAGTAATCTGGTTTCCTTTTACTTCAACTTTGGTTTTATTTTTGTATCTGAAGATATTCACAAAAAAGTATTAATTTACCATATTAAATACTTCCAAAGATTTGAAACTAGCATTGGTAGGGCCCCTGAAATCCTTACTATTCAAGGTTCATAATTCTCTAGCCATTTTTCATACAATTGTCTTTACATCCTCTGCCAGTCTGGCCTGTCTTTTCCCACATGATTCTAGGTTAATATAATTCTTCTTAAAACCAACGTTTGTCTTTCAAACATACGCTGACCCCAGGGAGGCTTGTCCTGCCACTGAGCCTGTCTTACCACACAGAACAGTTATCATAAAATCTGTAATAAACTAAGGCCAGGAAGAATTAGTGTAATCATTATGAGGAAGTAAATATTCAAAGTGTAAGTTAATACATTTCAAATAAATTACTGATAAAAATAAAATGTGAATCATAGGTATTTAAAAAATAAGGCCATGCTTCCATTTAGATGAATCAATTACATGGGCACCAATATATAATTTGAAGATTTAACATTATGCAAAACATGGTTTTGCTATATTAATATCTTCAATGCTAGTGATTGTCATGTGGTGTTTGCCATTGGCCAATGGTACACTACTGGGAAAGTCCCGTAACGTTCTAGTATACTAAATGAGGAGCTGTGTGGGACTGAATTAAATGCCTTAAACATTTATCATTTGAGTACTAAGTATGTTAGTACAGAACCGTATAAGAAGCTATGATTCCTGCCTGAGAGGAATTCACCAGTTACAGAGAAATAGACACATGTCCAACTAATATTGGTACTAAACAGATTGATAACAGAAGAAGGTAAACACCAGGAAGTTACATATTGGCCCTCAAAAAAATATTTGTTGAACTGGATGCTATGAGAACTAAGGAAGAAGGATCTCATGTTTCTTCCCATTCTATGATTTACTGAGTTTCGTGCTGATTCCCATTTTTCAAGAATTTCTTCCCTGTGTGTATTATTATTTAGAAATGCAAATATTTCTAAGTTATAACTTGCTAGATATATAATACCTTCTTGCAAAATGATTTTAGATTGTTTTCACATTGACCCTCAGGTTAGTACCAGAGAACTGGAGAAGAGAAGGCATCTTGCTGACTGGGGAGGGCAGACAAAAGGAAGAAAATGATTATTAGAGAAGGAGATGGTGGACAGACAAAAGTGACAACTTCCTCTCCCTACCAAATCTCCTAGGGTTGACCATTTTGTCCCACATAAGCAGACCCTGAATTGCTTGAAGTATCTGTTCCTCAAATACTGCATATGCTTTGAAATGTCACTCAGAGCCACAGAAAGTTTGGGATAATGAAACTGGAGCTGAAATCAAAGTTTAAAAGCTTTTGTTTGTAAAGCAGTCTAATAGAGCCTGTTGGTAACAGAGCCTATGGGAGAATGGAATCCCAAAGAGCCAGAGGAGGGAGTGGGTAAAATAAGGAAGTGAGAACGTCATAACTTGGTTTTCCCAAGATTTTGTAATTCTGCATCACAGGAAGTTGCTGACACTGGCCTGACTTGCAAAAAAGCACTAAATGGTGAATGATTTGACTTGAAATCATCAAATAAAGTCGTCAATAGAGAATCAGTTTAAGTCAAGTATGTGCAAATGTAAAGGTGAAAGGGAGAGAGGTGCTACTGTACATGAATCCCAAATTTTTTCGTGGTACAGGGTAGCTGTTTTACTCAATGATATAGCTTGGACATATGCAATCATATTACAAGCTCAGATGGAGGTACATATTGGCAGGAAATTTAAAAGATGTTATCAGATGGAACTTAGAAAAGACAAAGTAATTATCTTTATCCTCTGTCAAGTAGAGGTCATATAGGTCTTGACACTTAGAGAAAGGTAGGATCAGTGGGACCGTGAACCATGCAGTGGGCAGGAGTGCATGTTATCAGTGGGTGACATACATGCCACAACTCAATGATTACAAAAAAAAAAAAAAAGGAATGATTACAAACACAATAATTTAATTGTAGCTTTGATATGTGCAGTTGATGATTTTCTCATAAGAAACAGGTCCTACAAAAGTTACTTTTCTTCATGAGGCATGTGACATAAAACCACTTTTTGCTCTTTACCTTCTTTTTTAAATGTATTTAATATTTCTTAGAGTTATTCAGATTCCTGATTATTCCCATCATTTAAATTCCTACCTGTACTTTTTGCTCTTTTGTGATTGTTTTTGGACATTTTTAATCTCATCTGAATTTCACTTACAAACCAATTAGGTGAAGATGTCAAATTAACCAACTTTATTATTTATTTAAGAAAAATCATTTGGAGGGATGGCTTTTTAGGCTACAGATTAGTTTTAGTCTTCTGAATGATAGATTGCTTTCAGTTACTATACTTTTGGGTTTATTGCTCATGATCACACGACATACTTATGAACTGGTAATAAAACATAACTTTTGCTAAAGATCATCTGGTTTCACACATTAAGAAATCAATGGAGAAGCAGAAACTCCTGCTTTGGGCACTGTGTGCGCTTTATTTTAAACTTTGAGCATGAAATTTCTGATCACACATGTGGTGGGTATGCGTATTCTTGAACAGAAGTATTGTTAAACTACTCTTACAATTGTGAATGTAAATAACTGAACTAATTTAGCTTCGGTTTTGACTGAGGTCCTCATATAATAGGTGCTAACTATACCCGTGTTCCCAAAGGGAGATGCTAAACCATCTATGTGGGACTTGCCAGGAAGTGAGTGTTGGGCAGAAGGAGGAGGTGTCTTCCTTCCACTTCAGATACAAGAGGAGCTCTAAGTAGAGCTTTCAGAGAACTTGAGGGATACTGAGGATTAGTGCTTATCTCACACCTGAGAAATCTGGAAGGTGGGCATAGCTTCAGCAGTGGAACACAGGGCTGCCATTGGAGTGGTTGGTATGTGTTATGGGTTGAATGGCTTCCCCTCCAAAAGCTATGCTAGAGACCTAACCCCCACTACCTGGGAGTGAAACCTCAACTGGAAAGAGGCTCTTTGTAGATATAATCAAGCCAAGTTAAGGTAACACAGAATTAGGGTGGACCCTAATTCAGTAAGATGAGTGCCTTTGAAGAAGAAGAGAAGAAATAGAAATACACAGGGAGAAAATGGTCAAGTGATGACAGAGGCAGAGATTGGCTTGACAAGCCAAAGATTACTGGCAAATACCAGAAGGGAGAGGAGACCAGCAGTGATATTCCCCTCCAGGATTCCAAGTGAGCATGGCCCTGCCAATACCTTCCTTTTGGACTTCTCATGTCCAGGCCTGTGAGATGACACATTTCTATTGTAGCAATCCACCCAGTATGTGGTACTTGGTTGCGGCAGCCCTAGAAAACTCACACAGCATGTAACTGCACTCCTGATGACAGCAAAGCTTAGGCAGTTTCCCACAGACATGTTGTGAGTCATAAGGGAAAAAGTGGTAGAGGCTCATTTTGGATGTTGTTCAAGTGAGGACTGCTTGAGAGGGTAAGGGCGACTTAGCTGAAAGATATTGGAAGTAGACAGCCAGGTCTCCAAGGGCTTAGAGAAGAGTTCTGAACTGTCATCTAAGATGAACTTGTGTTAAGAACTACTAGTGAGGGGTCTTCTGCAATGAGGGTCTCCCAAGAACGGATGAATGCTCCCAAAAGGAAATTGGTCTACTTTAAATCCCAAGAGCCACATCGGGGCCAGTTACATCAGAATTCTCCTGCTCTTTCCCCATCCTCCTCTGTTTAGGTCCTGGAAACGTAACTAATTCATGTGAGCAACCTGAGGGAAGAGAGATTGAAGCCCAGAAGAGAAAAGGGGAATAAGACATTCACTGTAGCTTCCTCCATCACTCATAGGTGGTCAGTGTGAGTCCCAGCAGAAGCTTTCCCTTTGAATTAAATACACAGTTGGTACCATACTGGGCAGGATATAATCATTGATGCCCCAGAACTGACTGGGGGACTAATGAAGACTTTGTAATCATGTGAGCTTCATTAGAAAAACCAAGTGTATAGAATCAGACCACACAATGTAAAAAAAAGAAAAAAAAATTGACTGAGCGGACCCCTAAGGTTACCATGATGAGTATAACACTGTAATTGCCTGAAAAGATAGAGTGTATAACAGACAAGCTCAAGCTGAGACATAGGAAACACAGGGTTCTGGTCTTTGTGCTGCCACTGTGAGGTGTCTGCAAGAGACAAGTTATCTAAGGATCATTACTGAAAATATGTTAGATTGGAAATAGATTTCTGGACAGCATTCACAGAGATTCTGATCTAATCTCTATTTTTATAAAGCTCTGTCCAGGTTTTAGGGCTACAAAAATAGTTGTGGGAACCACTAGTCTAGATGATCTCTTAAATTACTTTTCAGCCTTAGTCTTATCTATATTTAACTTTAATAATGATAATAATAGCTACCGTTTGTTGAACACTTAATATTCGTTGACTTGGGTATCTTACATACATATCTGCTAATCATTCTCTCACAGTGGATCTTATAACCCTCATTTTCTGAAAGTTGACATTTCTTTCATTGGAATACCCAGTCATTTGCCCAAGGCCATATGTAGAGTCTACCTAGAAAATGAACTAAGATTTTATTTGCAATCTGGCATCAAAGCTGTGCTTTTTGAATTTTTTCATGGTGCCTATAAAAAGACTACTCCATATATCTTTGTTTTAACATTATTGGTTGATTCAAGTCAAATGTGTGAAAGGTAAAAGATTTTATAAGGAAAGAGTTACACAAACTATAAACTATTTAGAAGCATGAATAGAAGTGGTCTATAGGTAATGGTTAAGTAATTTTAAGATACTAGTACTTTACTGAATACTTATTTATACTAGACTAAGCTGTATTTTATTATTTCAGAGATTATATGTATTCTAGTGAAAATTTGTCCATTATTTAATGATATTATAAATTGAATGCATGTATTGACTTACATCCTTCACAGTACCTTAAAAATGGTACTTCATGTCCTTAGGTAACTTATATTTACTTAACATTTCCATATATCTCCTCCATTCAAGCCTCTTCCACTTACCATTCCTTTTTTTTTCTACTAATTTTCTTCATTTCTTTACCATTTTTCCCATCTCAAAATTCAAGGCATTGCTTATGAGATATCCCTTCTAGGTGCTCATTTTTCGTTTTCATTTTTAAAACACTTGATATTATTTCACATTAGAAATGGGTAGAGATATTTATATCATCCAGATTTGAAGAGAGTGAATGTATTGTGTGATTCAGACATCAATAAACAGCCTATTACACTGTGATTCGGGTAATGGAGAAAATATTTGCATTTCAAAAGTTCTACCAATGTTCTTAGAGACAACAACAGTAAAAATGGGGGGGGGGGGGGCTTTTTTTTTTTAACCCTGACCAGATTTTTAAAAATATTTTTAATCTTTATGTGTAGCGTGCTCTCAGTATATTTGGGGGGAATGTTTTGAATATAGATCACTAATTTAAATTCAATTTTTTCCTTTCCTTTCCTACCCAGTTGCTTTTGTCTACCATCTCCCTCTATTTAATTGGGGCTGTTCTCAAACCTGAGCTGACATGAACAGAGTTGCAAAGGGAAATGAGCCAATTCCCTTGAAAGAGGTGGGGGTCGTAATACTTTAGAAAGCTTGTTAATTTCTCTTTTTACTTTGCCTTCCCACCAGATCTCAGGCCTCACTTGGAACCCCGGGAGAAGGAAAATTAACAAGCCCCTGAAGCTGAACCACTGCAGCCGTTCAGGGGAATTGGTTAATTTCACTTTGCTGCACCATTTGGAGTGGCTGGGGGTCTTGGTCTTGAGGGAAATAATAGGACCTTGTGCTTGAAATCCCTTTACGTTTTAAAATAAAAATTCTAAGTTTGCTTGTCAAATTAAAAAATGGTGTTCTCCATATGCCTGCAATACTGATTTACGCACTAGCACAAACTATATTTCTCCTTCCATTTTCATCTCTTAAGCAAGGTTGAGATGATCTTCCAAATTCTTTTTTATTCTTAATACTACGTTTCTTTCTGCCGTGTTCAATGATGACATGTATCAGTAAGCAACAAACTAGATAAATGTTTCTTCTTTCTGATATAGTTTCTCCTTCCCCTTCAGGAATCTAAAATACTGTCTTTGGTCTTGTTTCAGGAAACTCAATCATGGTTTCTTAAGGTAGAAGAGTTCTCCATCAGGCCTATTTCCAGGCTTCACCCAGAGGGCATCATATTATAGAAAAGAATCAGATGGCCCCTGGTAGCTCTTAAAGTACTCTCATTCTGGAATTCTCTTAACACTTCAGTAACACTTGCAAACTCTGAAATGCACAGCTCACTTTTCCCCCAGGTTAATCTATTCATTGAACATTAACAGTTTTAAAGTGTACTCTTGGGGCATCCCACCATTAACCTCTTTACTTTCTGAATCTTAATCATTTAGTTTTTCTCATTTCCTCTCAAAGCTATTTTAATGATGGAGCTTCATCTTTTTCCTTATGGTGACTAAATTTTCTTAGTTCCCACTTGTGACGAAGATTCATAAAAATCTTGCTCAGAGTTTCAAATGAATTACTTTTTTGTTTTTCTATGTATGACCCTTCAGTTAGTTCCAGAATAATGAGAATGAACTTGAGATCAGCTTGCAAAAGTTAACGTTCAAAACCCTCACAGTGTTTAAAGTAACTCTTATATCATCCACAGGTATTCCTGACAGTCAAGGGTCGGTGCTTCTTTTTTATATTAATTTACATGTATTTCTGTGGATCATCAATTACTGTTGAGTGCTATTGTGTTGTGAAGGTATTAAAAAGTATTCTTTCTGAAAGTCGTCAAAAACTCTAGTTTTGACATCAGAGCCTCTGACAAGTAAATCTGTTATTATCCCATCATCTATCTTGGCTTGTAAAAATTTTGCTGGTTTATGATGCATCACAGTACCCTTCAGTGCTTCTTGTTCTTCAACATAAAGCTGCCACTTATCCTAAAACAAGCTTGATAAGATTGTCTTGTAAAGCCAATTCATTTAAACGGACTCTGCTGCAGACATTAATGTCCTTTTGCTGCAGGTCTTCTCTGCCTGAGTTAGAGAATAATGCCCAAGTTACAAGGATGGGGTACAGATGGACTATATCCACAAAATCACCATTTATTCCTGAAGGGTTAGAACTTTAAATATCAAGATAGTCATTATAATGTGAATGGAGGAGAAAATGCTGTTTTTGCACTTTCTCAAATGAGGCCATAGTCTTCAACCATCTACCAGAACCTGTTCTAAGCGGACAATAAGAAGAATAATAAACCATGGCTCATTTTAGATGTGAGCCCACATCCAAATACCTGAATGACCTTCCTTCAAAGCTGTTTTAAATAAATGGTGTATAAAATACATACCTAGAGAGTCATAAATGGCCAAGGTGATATTTGAGGCCTTATGGGAGGTACTCATTTCAGAAATTCCATGCTCTGTCACCTCTAATGATCTTTGGCTCTTTATTGAGCTGAGAGTTGGTTTGTTTAAAAAAATTTTTATAAAAGTTTATTTGAGCCAAAACTGATCACTTGCAAGGGAGCAAGATCTCAAGTGCTTCTGAGAGTCAGCTGTTAATGAACAAACACCCTCATCCATCTAGATGGCACTCTTACTATGGCCATATGCGAAGGCTGTCTGAAAAAAATCCAGCCATTGTTCGTATAACAAGAACCGTTTACATGGCTGGATACTTTCTGGACATCCCTCGTGCTTTGGAGGTGGGATAAGGAAGAAACTGATATAAGAAGAAGGTGTAAGAGAAGTGAAAGAAGCCCTGGTGGGTGGAGGGTATTCTTCTCCACATTGAAGTCATCACTTCAATGTTTGGTGGGATGAAGGTGCCTTGGTAGTGACTGCCAATTGAAGAAGGAAACCTGACATTTTGTACCCCTAAACTTTGGGAAGACTGAGTTTACATGAGCATTTCCTTGACTATCAACCTGAGCTAATGGGCACATAGCCCAGCCTGTTATCAGTGAGTGAGTGTATGTATCCTTTGCTGTCAGCTCTTAAAATCTGGATGCTCCCTGAAGTTATAAAACAATACTGTGACTATTGAGCTATTATTCCAGGAAGTGCTGGACTAAGTGAGTGGTTCTTATACCTTACAGAATGTCTTAGATTCTTGCAGTTATAGGAAGGGAGGGGGAAGACTCTATAAAGAATTTGTCGTTTACGCTGATTAGCTTGGCCCAGAACTGTCCCAACAGAGATAGTGTTGGTGGAGTTTAGGATACTCTTGTTTCCCCAATCTTCACTCACAGCTTCAGAAACTCCTGGAGTATATGGGGTCCCTGGTAAGAGTTAAAAATAAGTAGTGTAGCAGCATCAGCAGCTTCAAAGTTAGGTAATAAGAGGGACTTCTATTGTTACCTCTGATCAATTGGCTTGAATCCTAGAGCAAGGGGACATTTGATTCTCGTTGGTGATGGATTGTAAGTCCTAAACAGAAGCATCTCTTCTTTAGATTGAAACACTATATTGGGAACCAAGGACTCTAGCTTATGTTAGCAACTTTAAGCACACTTGAAAAATTGTATTTGATACATCTTTGTGTTTTGAGCATAGCCAGACACTATCTTAAAAACACACTGCCAAAGGACGTGATTCTAAAAATTACACTTGAAAAAATTAGTGGATTTTTGTTATCAAACAAAGACATTTGCTTTATACTAGATAGGGATGCCAGACTCACTGACCATGGGGCACAACTGACATGTGATCATTGATTTAATAAAATTTCATGTGACTTATTTGTCACGTAGGTACAGAGTAAACACACGTGTATAATTTTAGTATATTAATTGTTTCAGCATTATACTTGTTCCCAGCATCTTATAGAATTCTTCTTTTTAAAAATTTGTGAATTTTTTAATTTACTTATGAAAACATGAGTTAAAGAAAATTAGCTTCTGGGAATTCCTCTCCCTGTATAGGGATCCAAATGGTATTTCACAAGCAAGTTGTATATCTAGTTCAGAGCCTTGGAATTTTGTTGATAATAGAAACAAGTGAGTAGTAGCAGAGGGTTTAGCCATACACTTTATTTTTCATCCTGATTTGTGTTTGTAATCTATGCTGTCCTGCTCTCAGGACATCAGGGCTTGGCAAAGGTGTTGGTCAGAGTGTATGTAATTCACAAGTGATGAGAAGGGAAGAGTTAAAGGATTTTTTAAGGCTGAATAGGGCTATTCTGCTGAACAGCACTACATTGTCTGAAAGCAACCACTCTTGACTAATAAAACAGAACCTTTTGTCTTGTCCTGTTGCCATGG
>PVKE010008289.1:0-48125 GCA_004027555.1 Craseonycteris thonglongyai | reverse complement strand
GAGAGAGGGATGGGAGGTGGGAGAGGGCACCAGCATTATGGACACACTCAATGGTTTGGTGTTTACCTGGAGAGGAAGGAGGAGGGGGGAGGGAGAGTTGTGGGAGGAGGGGGGTAGTGGGCACCAGATATATGGGGTTGGAGGGGGACCTGATTCTGGGAGCTGGGCACATAATGCGATGCATGGGTGATGTGATGTGGACTTTTACATCGGGAAACTTATCTAATTGTTACCAACCAATGTCACCCCATTAAATTTAACAATAAAATATAATAATATTTAAAAAAGAAAGAAAAAAAAGAAATCTCCAAACAACACAGAGTGTAATAAGAGCTTTTAAGAGCAAAAGAAATCTCATTTGAAATTAAGGAAATCCCCAAATAACATGGACAGCAACCAGTCTGTAAAAGTCATGGAAGCATGGAAATTTTATAGTTTTGGACTGTATTAATCTCAAATTCATCCATCAAAGAGAAAAAAAAAAAAACGAAACTCACATTATGTGCTTGTTGGAAAAATATATGGCTGGAGTCAATTCAAAGGGAAAATTTAATCGAGCCAGCAGAAAACAGAATGGATGTGATAGAACTTGGCTGCGTCTCTAGGAGGGGGAGGCTTTGACGATATGACAGTCGAAGATATCCAAGAACTACTGGTGGAAGAAGAAACCAATGAAGCAAATTTGGTGGAAATGACATCTGGCATATGCCAAGTTAATTCAGGGGATGATAGCATGGGTGAAAACGAAGAAGTTAAACACTTCTCTGAACAGCCTAAAGAAAGGCCTAGGTTAACTGAACAGTTGGAGTTGTATTTCCTAAATGAAGATCCTTCCACTGGAAGAAGCATACAGTTTGAGAGAGAATTTCACAAGGGCTTGGCACCATGTAATAAAATGTATAAAGATCTCTCAACTAAAAGCGGGCAATCTAGGCGATGGCGGGATGGCTCAGTGGGTTAAGCGCTCAGCTTGCAGCCCCTGGATATGAGGATCGAATCCCAGCCCCAGCCCAAGTGGACCCATATGCTGAACTGGAGTGCGGCCCCAGTTCAGTTCTCACTGGGGTGAGCTTCCTATGTGGGAGGCCCCTGGTTCAGCTGCCCCAGGTATGCCTCTCATGTGGGAGGCCCCTGGCCGGTTCCTGCCCTGTACAGCCCCACACCCACCTGTGGAATGAAACTTATGTGGAAAGCTGATGACGTACAACTATGGAAACTGCTCTGGGCCCTCTCCCTTCTGTCTGCCTCTCTCTTGCTCTGTAAAAAAACAATAAAAAAGTCTTAAAAAAAAAGCAAGCAATCTAAAATAACAGATTTTTTTGCAAAAAGTACAGGATAGAAGTCAAGAGAATGCTGAAGGAAGTTCAGAGGATGAAGATATCTTGTCAAAAAGAAAATGCCCTTGGTTAATGATGCTTAGTAGTGATGAAGAAAACATTTAATACATGTTAATATGTTATACTTCTGGTGAAAATTGCTTTAATAGAAATATTTCTCTGAATTATAAAAATATAATAGTATGTTTTTTTAGGTTTTGGAACCTAACCCCTTTTTTGTGTTAGTTTCGTGTAACATGAATTCACATGACATGGCATTTTTAGGAACCTAGCAAACTGTATTGTTCAGGAGTTTCCTATACAGTAAGATGCCCAAATGTCAGCTGTTCAGCTTTAGAATTATTTACATATATACATATGTACATATGCATGTGGTTACATACATATAGAAGTTTCCAGTCTCCAGAAGGCTGCCTTACGCCCCCACCCAGTCAAGAACCCCAGACGTCGACTGCTGCCTGGCTGCTGTCAGTGTGCATTTGCTTGTTCTTGAACTTCACACACAGGAGCTGGAGGAGCACATGTTCCTCCTGTGCCTGCAGTGTTGCTCAGGGCCATGAAGCTGAGAGTCGTACCTGGTGGGCTCAGCGGCAGCTCACGCATGTTCATGCTGTATGGCGTTCCACTGCGTAAATATAGCACACTTTACTTCTCCATTGCACTCTGGATGTATAGTGTTCAGTTTTTGGTCACTGTGAACATCTTTATAAATGTCTACTTTAGGTGGACATGCACTCATTTCTGTGGGTGTGTACTAGGAGTGACACTTTTTTAATTGTATTGTTTTAATCGTTAAATTTATTGGGATGACATTGGTTGGTAACAATTCCATAGGTTCCAGGTGTACAATTGTACATGACATTGTCCATGTATTGCACTGTGTGCTCACTTCTCAGAGTCAGTTCTCTTTCCATCACCATATATTTAATGCCCCCTCCCTGCTCCCCACCCCCCACCCCCTTACCTTCAGGTAACCCAACCACTAAACTATTGACTGTGTCCATGAGTCTTTTTTGTTACTTTCGGTTTTATATTCCACCTATAAGTGAAGTCATAATGTTCTTGATTCTTTTAGTCTGACTTATCTCACTTAATAAGATAATCTCAAGGTCCATCCATGTTGTCACACATGGCTATATTTCATATTTTCTTATCGCTGAGTAGTTTAGTATATGTGCTGCCAAAGTGAGTGCCAGGAGTGACATTTTTGAGTAACAGGGTAAACTAAGGTGACCAGATGTCCCGCTTTTGGTGGGGCAGTCCTGATTTTTAACAATTTGTCCCGTGTCCCGCGGCGTTTTAAAAAACTCCTGATTTTTGGAAAGAATGCATGACAAGCTAGGGAACGGCGGGAGATAGACCAAATTTTTAATCAAGAACCTCCTCCCCCCCGGTCAATAGTGTCCCTCTTTACCAATGTTAAAATCTGGTCACCTTAAGGTAAACCTATATTTAGCTTTGTATAATCCACCCCAAACAATCAAAGTAGTTGTATTGGGTGTGTGCACTTTTAAATATTAAGAGAAATACCCAAATTGTTCCCCAAAATTGCAGTACCATGTTACATTGTGCATGTGATATTGTTCCTCCCACATTCTTGTCATTTTTTTGACCCTCCAATGGTGAAAATGCCTCACTGTAATTTGTATTTCTTTAATGGCCATAACGTGCCATCAAACAGATCTCACTGCTTTTTCAAACGTCCTTTTATGTCCTTCACAAAAATTATAGAGCTCTTTTCCCCTTAACAATCTGTAACTTTTGGTTTCAGGTTTAATTGACGTCTGTTACTACCTTTTCTTTTTCTTCTGTATGTGGTTTTAGTGGGAGAACCAATCAACCATGAGGCCTGGGAGTGGCTCCACAAGGTGGTAGGGGATAGCAGATGTACGCTGGTGGACACCTGGTGGCAGACAGGTGAGCATGCCCCTGAGGAGGGGTCAGGGCATGCCTGGGGACCTGGGTGCAGGGCTCGCCCAGTGGGCCCCTTCTGCAACATGGAAGTTGTGTTCTCATGCTAGTGCACTGAGAACAGCCCAGCACCGAGTGGGGGGCGGGGTGGGGGGCAGGTGTGAGGCTGTGTAAATGCAATCCAACAGCAATAATGCCTCAGCCCCCATCATATGTGGTTGTTGAAAACATAGTGTATGGAGCTCAAGAGCTCAGAGGTGGAGCCTGGCTGCTGTTTTGCAGCTGTAAGACTTGGGATATGTAATAACTTCTCTGAGCCTCTGCTTCCTCATTTGTAAAATGAGGGCACTCCAGGCCCTGGGTGAAGATGGAATGAGGTGATCACACTAACACATGTTACCCAAACCATGATATGTAGTAAGTACTCAGCTAAGTGTTCACTTCCTCATAGGGGCCATTCACTGAATGCAAGTATATGTAATGACTATGAGCCCTATTGTTTGACCCCTTTTACCATTTAGAAAAAAAAAAAAAGGTGCAGCTTGCTGCTGCTTTCATTTAATTTTACATAAACACTGTTTTCAATGCAAAAATAAAATATAAAAACTGTTCTTGGAGTTATTTCTAAATAGAACTTGTCTGTAATCCCAATGTAGCATAGAAATGTATATGATGATCAGCATTTAATCATATTTTTTCATGTGGTAAATTTTAAAGCATGGCACATTGAGGGTAAGGTTGGAACTAATTCACAAGTTATCTTGGGGTAAATGCTGCAGCCTCAAGCACCACCAGCGAGTATTCTCAGGCTCAACAGACAAAAGGTTAAGGGATTAGGAATTGCCTCAGATAAAATCCCTGTGATGCTGGGGGCCTGTTTCCTGGCCCCAAATGGGCAGCCCCACCCACCTCTCACTTGGGGAGAGTACCAGCCTATATGTCTGTCTGTCTATCCCACACCCTTGACAGCATGGCTGGGACAAATAAATGTGCCACTACCCCTTGAGCCCATTGGTGTTTCTTCCCCATCCCCCACAGAAACAGGCGGCATTTGCATTGCACCGCGGCCCTCAGAAGAAGGGGCAGAAATTCTCCCTGGCATGGCAATGAGGCCCTTCTTTGGTATTGTCCCGGCTCTCCTGGATGAGAAGGTGTGTAAGGGCCTCCCACCTCCATGTGCATGCAACCTGGTGAGCTCTCAGCATTCCTTTCCACCTTCCTCGCCTCCTCTGCCTGCTTGCCCAAGTCACATGTGCCCAGGATCTGAAAGGTGGCAGAAGGGCCTATGTCCTCACGTGACACTCACTGCATAGCCTCCTTAGACACCAGGAAATAAAACCAGCATGTGGAGGGAGCCCAGGTTCTCAGAAGCTGCCTCAAGGCCTGTTCCTTGCAGAGGACAAAGCTCCAGACAGTTCCTTTGGGAAACAGTTGTCATTTTTGTGCCTTCAGCCAATTGTCAGTTCTTTGCTCCTTCATTTTTAAAAAGATTTATTTTATTGGTTTTTTGTTTTTGTTTTTGTTTTTGGTTTTTTACAAGAGGGGAGAGAGAGAGAAGTGGAGAGGACCCAGAGCAATCTCCACAGTTGTACATCATTAGTTGTGATGACATGGTTTCATTCCACACAGGTGGATATGGGGTTGTGCAGGGTGGGAACCAAATTGGGGAGGCATGAACCTGTACCACCATCCCAGTGGTTATCAGTTGCACTGCAGTTCAGCATATGGGTTTGCACGGGCCAGGGCCAAAATTCAGTCCCTGGACCTTGCAGTTACAAGGCAAGTGCTCAACCTGCTGAGCTATCCCGGCATCCCCAGTTCTTTGCTTAACCAGAATCTGCCTGTTCCGTCACACTTGTGTCTCCTGGTTCTTCAGGGGAACGTTGTGGAGGGCGGCAATGTTTCTGGGGCTCTGTGCTTCTCCCAGGCCTGGCCGGGCATGGCCAGGACCATCTATGGAGACCACCAGAGATTCATGGATGCCTACTTCAAGGTTTATCCAGGTGAGCTGGCTAATGTGGGTATGTTATACGTTTATACACACACTGGAATCCTATTCTCAGTGAGCATTTCTTAGGTCACTGTGACTATGAGTGTAATACAGGTTAAGGACAGGCATTTCTGAGGCATGAGTTTGAGTTCTGCTTACTCCCCTTTTAACTCCCTGACTTTATGTCTAAAATGGAAAAAGACCCACCCCGGGGACCTCACGGGGTTAACTGGGAGAGCACACAGAGCCCTGAGCACGTGGCTCGTGGTACACCTTCCTCAGGCTACTAGGGAAGAAGAGGAAAGAAACCACCTTGGAAAACTGTCATGATGGTTGCATGTTTTCTTGTGGATTACTTAATGATATTTTCCCCAGTTTCCTTTTGTGTTATTGGATTGCAAGTTTACATATACAGTGTGCCTGTTGGAACCCATACTGTTCAGTTGCAAGCATGTAAATGAGACCCGTTTGTGGGGAGAGCTTGAGTGTGCTCCTGTATGTTTTCTGCTCTGCAGACATCTGCAACCTTGACTGCTTTCTGTGGTCTCAGAACCATGTGCCCTTCCCCTACCACCAGCCAGACAGCACATCTAGAGGGTGTGGAGGGGCTTTTGAACAGAGCCAATGGGCAGGAAGTCAGTGAAGTGCAGGGCTTCAGAGCTTTCTTCTGTAGAGTATGGTCAGGTCGTGGGTCCCACTGTGTCCCTTATGGAAAGATGGGAGCCCTTCTGGGTCCTGGCTCAGAGGTACTAGTGCTGAGTTCCCACACTGTGTTGCAGGCTACTACTTCTCTGGAGATGGGGCTCACCGAACCGAAGGCGGCTATTACCAGATCACAGGGCGGATGGACGATGTCATCAATATCAGTGGCCACCGGCTGGGGACTGCTGAAATTGAGGATGCGATGGTGAATATAGGCTGTGTTGGCCTCAGATTGGCAGCTGTACATAATTTGCTGAGTCAGTGTTCTACCTCCTACATATTTTGCCTTTTTGTTCTGTTCCCTGCAGTCTAGCCACCCTGCAGTGCCGGAGACTGCCGTCATTGGCTACCCCCACAGCATCAAAGGAGAAGGTGAGCGTCCTGGGAGGAGCTCTGGCCTCAGTACCTGTCACAGCATCTCTGAAAAAAGAATAGACTCCGGGAGATGGTTGGCAGGATGTCTATGGGTGACACTGTTGGTTTTCTTCTCTTTCAAATGGAGATTTTGAGTGGAGGCTGAACATCATGCCTGTGAAACTAGTGTCCCAATTTCTGAGGTATCCTAGCTCCATTGTCCCATAAGGACCTTCACCCTCAGCTTGGCCCCAGCTGAGCTTGGGGAGTTTGCTCCTCTGTCCACAGTGCCTCTGGTGGCCCCATTACAGAGGACTGTGATGAAATGCCCAGTGCTGCTCACAGCGTGCAGGACCAGTGCTGCACCCGTGCTGGCAGACCAGAGTATGCCCTGGGGCAGGCTCTCTTGCTGCTCTATGACTCTTTTTGGAGAAATTTGACCTGTGAGTCCTGTACAGCAACATGTGGGAGGAACACAGAACAAGCGACCAGAATTGTCTTCTTTGGGGTGCTGGGATGTCTCTGCAGGTTGTAGCACTGGGATCTGAGGATCAAATCCCAGCCCCGGCCCTTGAAGACCCATATGCTGAACTGGGGTTTTCCCCCAGTTCAATTCTTACCCGGGTGAGCTTCCTATGTAGGAGGCTCCTGGTTCGACTCCTAACCCAGGCGTGCTTCCCATGCTGGAGGCCTCTGGCTAGTTCCTGTCCTGCTTGGCCCTCACCCACCTTCAAAATGAGAACTATGTAGAAAACTAATGATATTCAGCTATGCAGACTGCTCTGGGCCCTCCCCCTTCTCTCTGTGTCTCTTTCTGTCTCTGCCTCTCTGTCAGAAACAATAAAAATAAATCTAAAAAAAAGAATTATCTTTACCAAGGGCACACTTTGTTCCAAAAATCTGCCAGTTTGTAGGTGGGTAGCTCATCTGAGTGTTGTCATGCCTGGCCTTGTGTACCCTGCACACTTCCTGACCCTGAGCTGCACTGCAGGGCAGACCTACCTCTAGTGTCCCGCCTAGTAGCCTGGGATCAGGCACTCTTCCTGCTGCTGTCAGGGACATCTTGTGTCAAGTGTGCCCCAAATGTAACCTGTTTATGTGCTACTGTTCTATTTACTCAACATTTTTTTAAAAGTGACCCATTGTAAAATTTAATATTTATTTCAGTGCTCTGAAAAAACGTATGTTCAATTGCCATGAGATGGATGTGCCCATGAGGCTGCTGTCCCTTTGTTAACAGGGACGTGTTGGGGAGCTGTTAGGGATTAGAAGTGGCAGACATGGCACTAGATCGTCATGTGTGATTCAGGGGCCTCAAGCTACTGCATGCTCCCATCAGCGGCTCTCAGCTGCCCTGTATCCTAAGTGACTCTCATACTGCCTGGCCTTTTCACATCTGCCAGGCTGGGGGGAAGAACTTGTATTCTGTATCATGGATATGATGACATGCATTTTCCTGATTTCTTACAAATTTGAGCATATGTCTGTTTATAATACATGAATAATCCATTAACTGTCCTTGGCAAGCTCTTGTATGTATATTTGTTTGTCTCTACTCCCTCCTCTTCATTTAAAAAAAAATTTATTGTTTTTCACAGACAGAGACAGAGAGAGAGAGAAGGGGGAGGGCCCAGAGCAGTCTCCATAGTTGTACGCCATCAGTTTTTGACATGGTTTTGATTCCACACAGGTGGGTGGGGGCCACACAGGGCGGGAGCTGGGCTGGGGGCCTCCTGCATGGGAGGCACACCCCCCACCTGAGCCAGGGGCCAATCTGGGTGGTGAGAGCCAAACTGGAGGCCTCCTGCCACATGGGAAGCACACCCCAGTTCAGCATATGGATCTGCACGGGCCGGGGCCGGGATTCAATTTTTGGGCCCCAGGGCTGCAAAGCAAGCACTTTACCTGCTGAGCCATCCTGGCTTCCCCTCCCACTCCCTCTTCTGTGCTTGATCTGGCCAATGTGCTGTGCCTCTGTGATCAGCTGAGTAGAGAGGAGAGATGGATGATAAACAGTAAACGTGGTCGATGAGGAAACTACATAGTATGTGTCAGAGGGAGAATTCATTAAGATGGGATGGAATTGGTATAGGAATGAACAGGCAAATGAACAATAAAGAGGGCCGCACACATGTAGAAACTTTGTGTATGAGAGAGGGGGACATCAGTAGGAGAAAGATAGGCTGTCCAAGATGGTACTGGGACAAGTGACTGCTCATAGGGAGAAAAAAATGGCATTAAACCCCAATATCACACCATATACAAGATTATTTCGGGTAGATTAAAAATAAGTGTATTCTGTGGGAGCCACTGTAAATATTTTCTGGGACATGGTAGGATGTTGATAAAACGTAGTGTCTGTGCTAAAGTGTGGTCTGGCTAGTGCCAACCTAACAGACTTCCCACCACAGAGTGGTTCTTCATCTGTGCGGTCAGTGCAGTAGTCACTAGCTATTAATACATGTAGTTCATGAGAGTGAGGACATGCATTTTAAGTTAATTGAAATTTCGATCCCAACTGTGGCTAGTACTTATAGCATTGGACACGTGCACAGGAGGTTAGTGCCACATGCTCTGTTCCCTTGCACCATCTCACGGGAGCTGATAGTAAATCTCCTGTGAGCCCATGTGATGGGTTATTTCACAGGTGCAGGAACAGCTAAAGAGGATAAGTTTTATGTCCAAGGTCACATGCAGAGCCAGTCAACACCAGACCCCTGGTACCAAGCTCTCCAGCATGCATGCCCACCTACCTGGGACGTTCTGTGGAGCTGACAGAATTGCTTCCACTTCAAATGACAATGACAATGCAGCTTAAGGACTGCAACTAAAGAAACCAGCTGCTACAAGGCCACCAGCATGTGACTTGGAATCCTTTGGCTTTACGGTGATTTGTATACAACACTGGCTAATACATTCCAAAACTTGGCTCTTATTCCAGGTGCATTTGCCTTTATTGTGTTGAAGGATGACACAGGTGACTCGGATAGGGTGATGAGTGAGCTCAGGTCAACGGTGGCTACCAAGATTGCCAAGTATGCCGTGCCCGATCAGATTCTGGTGAGTGGACTTGTGTCCCAGGTGCTACTGCACTGCCCATCTTACATCTTCTCTGCGTCTCACAGCAAAACTGACAGGAGCCATCTGCTTTCCTGGGTGGTGGGTGCGGGTGGTGGGTGGCTGCATTGTCACACAGAGGGAAAGGGTCAGGGAGATGCGGATGTAGGTACAGCTTACCTGTCCAGGAGTAGTGCTGGGCAAGATGAGCTGCTCTCTTTCTGTGGCATATGGAGGCTGGGTACAGGAGCAGAAGAAAATTGGGGGTTTTAAGTGAAGAAACGTGGAGAGTACCAGAATTCTTCAGCCCCTGTGGTTTCTGAACACCTTTCCCAGTGCCAGTGAGGGAGATGCCGCTAGACCCTGGCTGAGCAGGCCTGTGTTGGAGTCAGTTCCATGGAAGAATTGGGCTACCCTTTCAGCCCCATGGGCTTTTCATTCCTGTCTGATGACATTTTCCTCCTGGCATTCCTTGGCCCAGAAGTGGTCGTCTGAGGCCTCTCTTGGCGTGGTACAAGGTCAGACTGTTGGCCTTGGGACCAGAACTCTCTCAAAAGACAGGTTACTCAAAGCACCCAAACACAACTCCTAATGTATAGCCGTTGACATTGAATGGTCTGAGGCTGTTTGCAAATGTAAAATGCTAAATTTTAAAACACTAAGCAAGACAACTATTTTGTTGTTTATTATCTCCCCGTAGGTAGCCCTTACCTCATGTGTTAAAAAAAAACCAACCGGCCCACGGCCGGGCATGGAGATGAGGTCTGGTGGCATGTGCTTGGTTCTGCTGCTACCTGGGGGCCCTTACTAGTGCAGCTGATGGAAGAAACAGCTGTTGGCAGTGAGGCGAACCCAGGTACACGCCAACCCTGGCCTGGCACAGGCTTCAGTGTGATTCATGGGTGATCTGCCCTTTGGGTTGATTACAGCTTCAAGTCCAGGTTGTAGGAAGTTGAGACCAGAGATCAGGAACCCCACTGTTCCTTGGGCAGGGAGGCTGGCTGGGAGTCTGGGCGCCACCACAGATTCTAATGCTGCATCCTTTCCTTACCAGATAGTGAAACGTCTTCCAAAAACTCGGTCTGGAAAAGTCATGCGAAGGCTCCTGAGAAAGATCATCACAGACAGAACTGAAGATTTGGGGGACACCACCACTCTGGAGGACCCCAGCATCATCACAGAAATATTGAGCGCCTACCAGAAGCACAAGGACAAAGGGACTGCTGGTCAGTGATGGGCTCTGACCAAGACCCAGTGCCCAAGCCCCTAACTTAGCCTTCTAGAGCATCAGTTCCCCAGCGGTGGTATGTGTACGCCAGGGGGCACATGCTGGGCCATTCAAGGGTTCCTAAAATAATCAGTAACAATATTTAACTGTGTTACAAATGTAAAATTAAATCTATGGTTTGTACTGGTAAGTGTAGTCATTTTTCAAATACTAAGCAAGACATTGTTTTCCCTTCAGTAGCCCTTACCTCATATGTTAAGACAATCAGAACATAGCTCTCAGCTGGCTTATTGCTAGATGTCCCAGAGCAGTCCCTCCCAGCACAGAGCTCACACTACCCCTCAGGTGAAGCCCATGCTAAAATTGCCCCTTTCTTTCATTGGACAACCCGTGCAGGGGTACTGTCAGATGTGCTTAGTGTTTGTTGTACGTGTTCTGGATTTGGTTTCCTGGAATGGAAAGTCCCTGTCACCTCTGTTTCTGTGTCCTTTCCAGAGAGCACAGGCCAGTGAAAAACCTGGTAGAATGCCTGCTTAGGTGACTGACAACTAGAAGCAGTCATGTTTTTTACTTTTATATTTTTATATTTTTAGAAGGATAATGTGCATTTGCTCGCACATGCTCTTTGGAACATTTAGAGATTATGAAAATCTCCTTTTCTGCCTTAGCTCACGGAGAAACATGGAGAGGACTAGAGGGTACACTTTTAGTTATCGTTAGGCATATCTGAAAATATGAATTGGAAATGTTTATACTTCTAGCTAAACACAGCTGTCTTGAGAACACTTGAGCCTGCAGCATCTTTTTTTTTTTGGTTTCTACTTCCCTTGCTTTGTGTATACTGAAACCCAACTCCTAAAGTGATGGTGTGAATGTGTTCACCTTTTATTTCTAAAGCTTCTCCATCACATGTCCTATTTCTCCAAGCTGTGATCTGGACATGGTCCCCCTCCCCATGTTGCATGCCTGTTGGTAGGAGGTCAACATGCTTCGATTTGTGGGGTGGTTCAGGGAAGCCAGGAAAGCTCAGGTAACTTGGGGCACTAATTTGGCTAGAACTAGGTCCTTGCAAACTCTGCCTGTCCTTCCCTCTGTGGTTGGGGCATAAGAGTCATCAATGTCCAGGGATAGGAGCTAGAGCACTGAGTCAAATCTCTCTCTCAGTGTGGCTTAAGTCCTCTGAACATTAGCAAGATGATGTAAATCCTCAGGCCACAAAGCTTTTATTAGCCAAGCATGCCATGGCCAATGGCTTGGAGTACAGGGGAAGGCAGCCTGCTGAGCTCAGTCCTTGGGAACAGGGAAAGGTTGTTCTTGTCTTTACCCAACAGTCTACAGTGCCTTGCACCTTTGTAGGTGTTCAGTGGAGGTGTGGGGCACTGAACACTTATTATAGACCATAACTGTGCTGGCCTCTCAGGTGACTAGGCGAGTACACTGTGACACCCAATGGGGTGGCTGTAGCATGTAGATACACTGAGTGATGGTCTCGTATTGCAGTACTTAGCCACAAAGAGTCGTGCATCTGGACTGTCACATGTGTGCCGCAATTGGCGGATGGGAGTTGTAGTGTGCTTATGAAATGGCTTAGATACAGATGCAGTGACCAGGGCCTCAGAGTGCTCTGCAGGCAGTTCACATAACGCTTTATTTTGTTCATTCTCTCTGGTGATGTTTTTGATCAAACAATGCTACTCTTTGTTGCTGAATAATTCTAAGGACAAAACTGGAAGGTGCCTATTCAGTCAAAAGAGAATACTTAAAACCAAGTCTATTGTCTGACAGGGAGGAAATATACAAAAGAGGCCACCTACCTTAGGCTGTTATTACTATTTGGTAAATTTACCTATCTCTAGATTATTGTACTGTTTAATACACTAGTCACAAGTGGCTGTTGAGGTACAAGTTTTAAAAAAATGTATAGGATAGGAAAGATAAGGCAGGATAGGAAAGGAAAGGAGGAAGAATAAGACTATTCGATTCCTTGGTGGCAGTAGATACAGTTTTGCTCACTAGCTATCCGTGGTCAGTAGCTACCATATTGGACACAGATGGGAATATCCCTGTCATCACATGAGGTCTGGTAGTGAGAGCTGATCTAGAACATACTCAGATGAGAACGAGGATGCAGAGAGCTCTCTGGTAGCTGAATCGACATCACAGACTACATAAAAGAGAAGTGCAGGCTGGCCTGGGAGACGTCCCAGAGCCCAGGCGGGCCAGCTCTAGTTGGGGGTGGAGGAACGTTTTCGGTCCTTTACTCAGCAGAGAAATAGGTTTTAGGAGAAGGGCACCTTGAACTGGTACGTTGGTGGCAACATGAGAAAGGCCTAGTCAGCCCCCCAAAGCCTGGACCCACTGCCACCTCCCAAGCAGGAGCTGACAGTGTCTGTTTCCAGGGTGGAGCTTATTCTTGTGCCTCAGGGTGTGGGAGGGAGGCACGGGCATTGCCAGGAGTCTAACTGAGGGAGTGTGAATGCACAGAAAGGCAACTCACTGGGAAAAGACACATGTGTGCCCTCTAGGTGTTGTGGGAAGTCACACAGGACCGCTCTCTTACCAGAATAGTCTGTGTCCTTACCCTTTCCAGCGGGGCCTTGTGAGAGGCTTACCGATGGCCTTCTAACAGGTCACATTGTCCTTCCTGCCCTCTGATAAACACCTCCTGATTTATGTGGGCGACTACTAGCCTGTCCTCTACTTTGTTAGGGACCCACCCTGGCTGCTAGAGGGTGTGTGCTGGTCACTCCCAGCATCAGAGTCCCTGGCCTAAGTGACAGGTTTTGGTCTGGTCACCTGATGTCGTCAGGGCCACCAGGAAGCAGACGTGAGGATGCCATTGGGAAAGGGGCTATTGCCCTCGCACCCACCAGATAAGACAAGGCACAGAGATAAGCCACAAACCACAGTAGACTTTTAGTCGCCAAGGGGCAGGGCCAGCCTGGGAATGGAGCAGTGCAGGAGACACACAGCCCAGAGGAGAGGTACGGTGGCATGGCCAGGCCTACCAGGCCCACCTTACCTCCAGACTTCACTTCCCACTTTAAATTTTCTGTCTTAACACGTTCGTCGCCCAGTGTGATTTGGCTGAGTTTCTCGCGGGGCCCAAGTCCGACTGCCGGAGCGCCAGAACGTAAACAGAGCGATAAGCAGGAAATAGCAGGATGTAACTCTAGTAACGTTATCGAACCTTCAATTCATTACAAAGTATTTAGTTCCGAAATGGGGAGAGCGACAAGCTTTTCGGCTAGAGGACTGCCTGGGATCTCACTGCAGTTATCCCAGATCCTTCATTTAGTCGAGAAGCATACTTTTTTTGAGACGCACATCAGTGACTTTTTTATCCTCAAAATGTTCATTGGACGGCGTAAACGTATAATTGAAAGTGAGGAGAGTAGTGATAACGAAGTAGTGAGTTTTAGAAGAAGAGTGATAAATAGAATTTCATCGAGTTCAGACTCCGACACTGAGGAATCATATGCAAGTGAAGATCTTGACGACATGTTGGAAGTACTTGCTATGGACGAAGAAGAGGAACTGAACTCTGTTGATGATTCATTGGACGATATCCAGTGGAACAAATTCGCCAACAGGCAAGAATCATTTCCGTTCACCGGAAAAGGTGGGCTTCTGATGGATTTGCCGTCTGATATTAGCTCAAGTGAAGTGATTTCACTATTCTTAGACGGAAAAGTGATAAGCCTATTAGTCACAGAGACTAATAGATATGCAGAGCAAAAACTGCATCAACATGAAATGACTGATCATGCACGACTGAACAGATGGAAACCCGCCACTTCTGAAGAAATTAGAAAATTTATCGGACTGATGATTTGGATGGGTCTAGTACAGACATCTCTCGTTAGATGTTAGTCAATGGACCCTATTTACAACTTTCCATTTCCGCGCAGCAGGATGTCCTATAATCATTTCGAATTACTGTTAGCAAACTTGCACTTTGCAAATAACGAAACGATAGAAGAGAGTAACTTGGAAAAGTTTTACCACTCCGAAACATATTGATAGACAATTATCAAAAAGTCTTTTCACCAGACGAAGATATTGTAGTCGACGAGACAATGGTCCCTTGGAGGGGACGGCTAATATTCAGGCAATATATACCGAAGAAATCACATAAGTATGGTATAAAACTTTTCAAACTGCTCCACTGAATGGTATACATGGTCCATGAAAGTATATTCTGGACGAGATACCAGCGGAAGAAAGCAAGTTGGCATAGCTGAAAATGTCTGCATTGAACTTGCAGATAAATTGCTAAATGAAGGACGAACTTTGTTTGTTGACAACTTTTACACAAGTTATGAATTAGCAGTCAAATTTTTAAAACAAGACGCATGTCGTTGGAACTGTATGGTGCAACAAAAAATTTATGCCACGTTTTGTAATGTCGGACCCATTGAAGAGAGGTGAAATGATAGCATGAGAAGATGATGGGTATTGTGGTGCTAAAGTGGAAGGATGTTCGCGATGTTAGGATGTTATCAACAAAACATGCACCTATCATGATTCCAAGCTCGAATTCTACTCATTGCGGTCGTCCTCCGAAACAGAAACCTTTGGCGGTACTGGCATATAACAGTGGAAAAACTGGCATCTACAGAAGCGATCAGGTGGTGTCATATGCCACAATGATACGGAAAAGTATCAAGTGGTATTGGAAATTAGCACTACATTTGCTTTTAGGAACAAGTATAGTAAATGCTCATAGCATGTACCAGAGAGCCACAAATAAAAAAATAGAAATAAGAAAATTTCGGGAAGTTCTCGTTACCGAATGGTTGTCCTTGGAAAATGCTATGCCCGACAATAATAGAACTAAAACAAGGAACGTGTCCCACCATTTACAGATTCGTAAGAATCAGCAGGGCAAGCCTATAAGAAGGATGTGCACCCTATGTTACCAGAAGAGGCAAACTGCCAAACGCCAAGAAGCAAAGAAAAATGTAAAAAAACTACGACATATTGTTCCAATTGTCCAAAATCACCTCAAATGTGTTTAGAGTGTTTTAATGAACACCATGTGACATAGTATAATGTAATATAATAATGTATAATATGTATAATAATGTATAATGTGTATATTTTTAATATTTTTATGTTGTATATCCTATATTTATATTTCAGTGCTTATTCCATTAAATTCCTTTTAAAAATCCAACTGAAAATCTTATTTACTTGAACAAGAAGAGCGTCACCCATATTTTGGCGACGGGGCCCCCATGGAAGCATACCCGTCACCCAGATATGGGTGATGCGGCGACGAACGTGTTAACTGCAACATCCTGACAAAGATCAAATCAGTGCCACTGAGAAGCATGAGACAAGTGGGCAGCTGCAGTGAAAGCCAAGGTGAGACATTGGACGGTGGGGGCGCACACAGAGGACAGATGGGACTGAATTCAGACAGCTAATCTGTATATTACTACATCTCAGGCCAGCATGACATACTACATTCACAATGAGTGTTAAGTCCTCAAAGCAAATTAAATGCAGATTCAGAAACGCAGTAGGTGGGTTGCTGGGAAAGCTCAGTAGTTGAGCTCTTGCATCTTACTCGTGAGGTCTGGAGTTCAAGTCTCAGCCGTGGCCCTTGCAACTCCATGTACTGAATTGCAGTGCAACTGGTAACTAACTGCTGGGATGGAATGGATGGTGAAGGTTCTTGCCTCCCATGTGGGAGGCCCCCCAGTTCAGCTCCTGCCCTGTGCAGCCCCACACCCACCTGTGTGGAATGAAACCATGTCACAACTAATGATGTACAACTATGGAGACTGCTCTGGGCCCTCCCCTTTTCTCTCTGTCTCTCAAACAATAGAAAGAAAAGCAGTAAAAGCAGTGCCTTTTAAGAATAATTGCCACTTAAAGTGGCTAAAACGAAAGTTATCATGCTCAAAGACAAAATTCAGCTTTCAACATACTTAATTCCCAAAGGGAAATGTGTTCCTATTAAATAGAAAAATAGAAAAAAGAAATCATGGGATACCGGGATAGCTCAGTAGGTTGAGTGCTTGCCTTCCAACCCTGAGGTCAGGGGATCGAATCCCGGCCCTGGCCAGTGCAGACCCATATGCTGAACTGCAGTGCAACTGGTGGTCTCAGTGAAGGCGGCGAAGGTTCGCGCCTCCCATGCAGGAGGCCCCCCAGTTTGGTTCCTGCTCCTGCACAGCCCACATCCACTTGTGTGGAAGGAAACTGTCACAATTAATGATGTACAACAATGGAGACTGCTCTGGGCCCTCCCCCGTTCTCTCTCTCTCTCTCTCTCTCTCATACCTCCTCTCAAACAATAAATCTTAAAAAAAATCATGTCTAATGTTCATGATTTGTACATTGATCTAAAAGTAAGTCAGGAGGAAGTTCAGGCACAAACACAGCCCTGGTTCACCACCAGCAGCTGAATTTATGAGGAGAAAAATAGTATGAGGTATCATTCCATCTCAGCCCGACAGGCAAGTGTGGATTTGGCTTTGGACTCCCCTTAGTGAGCTAGTCCTTGCACAGCTGACTTGCACTCGCTGCTCTCATGACACCCAACAACAGGAATGTTTACACTACAGAGTGCCATGTTTACCGAGGCTCTGAGCAGGTTCTTGATTCCAGCACCCCTGTCATCCTCACATGGCCTTCCAAGGTACCATATTTTCTGGCATATAAGACGACCCCCTAATTTTACAGTTAAAACATAGGTTTAGGCCTATATTCGCTGTATAAGTACAGCCTTGGGGGGTAGTCTTATACAGCGAATATAGGCCTAAGCCTATGTTTTAACTGTAAAATTAGGGGGTCGTCTTATACGCCCGGTTGTCTTATACGCCGGAAAATACGGTAGATACTGTTTGCTGATTCCCAGAAGAGGTGGGACTGCAGTAGAGCTAGGACTTGAATGGAGCTTGTCTGACTCCACCCTTGACCCCTGCACTGAAGGCAAAGGTGTGACCCCCTCCTGGGAGAGCTTTGAGGAATTGCAACATTTTATTTTATTTTGCTGTATTGTTTTGATTTTTTAAGGTACCTGACAACCTCTGAGTAGCTCTATAAATTATAATTCTTGATAGGGGAAAAGAGCCTAAATCCTGACCAAGTGAAGCCTCCAGAGACAGTGCTTTTGGGGAAGGGCAGAAGGGTGGTGATGCCAGTTTGAGTTTTAGTGACCTCTAATCTGAATGATTTAAGTTTCCTCATCATCATTGGAAATTTAGCTGCATAACAGGAAACCAAGTAGACATCATTTCTGGGTCTGCGAATACCAGTTGTCTTTGGTTTTTGTACTATTATTTTTTGTTGCCTTGTTTTTATTTGTCCTTCTTGGGCTCTTCAGGGGTTCTTAGAGCTGTAGCTTGATGACCATCTTAATCAGGTTTGGAAATATCTCAATCATTCTCTCTCTCAGTATAGTTTTTGCCTATTCTCTCTTCTTTGAGGTTCTGGAGCTTTCTCATATGCTAGAACTTCTCACATTTTATTTTCTATGGCATGGCTGTTAGTGCCTTTGATTCAATAGCCTTGAAAGCAGAGCCTGAGATAAAGGCTTGTATGCAGGTAACTTACTTAGGAAGTGATTCCACGAACAAGTGTTGGCAGTTGGGGGTGTGAACTAAGGGAAGAGTAAAAACCAACATAAGCTCATTATTAGCCAGCACTGCTAACAGCTGCTGCTTAGTCTTGCAGGACTCACAAGGAATCTTATCAAATGTGCCTCCAAACCATCTAACTCAGAACTAGCTGTCAGAAATATGGGGCTTGGCATCTCAGCCTTCTCAGGGAAACTGCAAATGCACTCAGGGAAAAAGCAGCTTCGGCACTGTGCTCACCTTCCTGGTCAGAGGAACTCTTCACCAAGTTCAGGTCCTTCAGTGTTTTCTACCAAATGTTTGAAACATTTAGTTCATCATTACTCCCATTGAAAGTGTGAGATTCAGTTATTTGATCTGCTATAATATCACACAAAGAGAACATTGTACATACCGTTTCTAAAATATAAAAGATTCTGAATTTCAAAATACATTTCACCCAAGTATTTTGCATAAGTTATCGAGGACCTGCATGTATTATTTTGAACTTGTTTTTCTCCTCCCACTATACTGTGAATATTTCCTTAGCAGTTTATCTGGATCTATCTTATTCTTTGTGATGACTGCCTATGGCCAGCCATTGAATTTGAGCATTTATTTAACCATTATTAATGGATATTTAAGATGACTCCAATCTGGTTACTTCAGAAACAAGACTGACATGGACATCCAAGCACATCTTTGCACTATAACGTGGAAAGGTATGCTTGTCTATTGCAATGCCATGAATGTGCTTTCCCAGATTCATATGTTGAAATCCTAATCTCCCAAAGGTGGTGCCTTTGACAGGTGATTAGGTCATGAGGGTAGAGCCTTCATGACTGCCATTAGTACCCCTAAACAAGACCCCAGCGAGCTCCCTCGCTCCTTCCACCATGCGGTGACTCAAAAACAAGATGGCCACCTGCCAGAGCCTCAATCTTGGACTTCCCAGACTCTACAACTGTGAGAAATAAATTGTTGTTTATAAACTACCCAGTGTATGTCATTTGTAATAGCAACTTGAATGGGCTAAAATTACTGCTAACCTACAAATGGAGCTTATATTCCAAGAATACAGACTGTGCATAGGATGTTATGCAATCTAGATGAAAAATGTAGCACAAATAGAAGGACTATTATAATACAAATAAAACCTGGTACAAAATTATCTTGATCCTGAAGCTTAAGGAGCTGGGCCTTACTAAATATGGCTCATTAAAAATCAGTCATTAGCTAGAGAGGTAGAGATTAACCAGTAATAAAAAGTAAAAGAATAGTTTTCAAACCATTACTTTTCTAGTCATTCCTTTTTTTCTGAAACATTTTTCCTAGAGAGTTGTAGTGAATACTTACTACAACCTTTGAGACTTGTCTTTATATGCAACTTGGGTTCAGAAATAACCTTTATGAAGACATCTTGTATAACTTCCATACTCAAGGCACAAGAGTGACATTTTATCATAAAATTATCTTTTGAGAAGCTGGGATTGCTCAGTGGGTTAAGCACTTGCATTGCAGCCCTGGGGACCGAGGATTGAATCCCAGCCCTGGCCTGTGCAGACCCATATGCTGAACTGGGGCGTGCTTCCCATGTGGGAGGTCCCCAGCCTGGTTCCTGCCCTATGCGGTGCCCACTCATCTGTGTGGAACAAAACCATGTCGAAAGCTGATGACATACAATTATGGAGACTGCTCTGGGCCCTCTCTGTTCTGTCTCTGTCAAAAACAATAAAATAAATTAAAAAATAATAAATAAAATTACCTTCTATTAAATCATGTTTTGGAAGTAACTTTTTTTGCTGTTTTATTTCCAAACTGTTGGGTTATATGGAGATTCCTGCTTTCTTGAGTTCAAGTAATTAAGACACTGATAAAAACAAATTCTATTTTCTCTCAAAACTGGCTCTGAATCATTTACATACTGTTGCATTCCCAGGGCTCTGGACTCTTCAGAAAGCTTTCCAAGTCCAAGTCCTCTCCTGGGGCCTGATTTCATGATTTGCTGCTGCCTGTGGAACATGTGGTCACCAAGCAAAGCTTCCAAGGACCAGGCTCACCTGGCTGCCCAATGAAACAGATTCCTGGGCTCTAATCTGGAACTGCTGAGCTTGGATCTAAGGAGGTTGGAATCATTTAAATGATACATTACAGCAACTGGACATAATTGACATTTACAGGATACTTCATTCTATAACACAGGACTATACATTCTTTTCTGGTGCACATGGAACATTCTCAAGGATAGACCACATGTTGGGATGCAAAGCTAGCCTCAGCAAATTTAAGAAGATTGAAATCATATCAAGTGTAGTCTCTGATTACAATGCTTTGAAATTGGAGATCAACTACAAAAAGAAAGCAGGATAAACCATCTATACATGGAGATTAAACAACATGTTATTAAAAAATGACTGGATCAAAGAAGAAAAAAAGAAAAGGTTAAAAAATACATAGAGGGGAAGCCGGGATGGCTCAGTGGGTTAAGCACTCACTTTGCAGCGCCGGGGACCGGGGATCAAATCCCGGCCCCTGCCCGTGCGGAACCATATGCTGAACTGGGAGCTCCCCCAGTTCAGTTCTCTCTCTGTCTCTGTCTCTGTACATCTCTCTCTCTCTCTCTGTCAAAAATAAAAATAAATAAAAAAAATATATTAAAAAAAACATACATAGAAACAAATGACAACGAAAACACAACATACCAAAGTGACTGGGATGCAGCAAAAGCAGTAATAAAAGGGAAATTTATGTCACTACAGGCTTTCTGAAGAAACAGGAAAAACCACAAGTAAACAACCTAATGTCACATCTTTAAGAACTAGAAAAAGAAGAACAAAATACACCAAAAGCCAGCAGGAAGAAGGAAATAATAAAAATTAAAGCAGAACTAAATGAAATAGAGAATAAAAAAATTAAAAAGAAAAAAAACAGTAGAAAAAATTAATGCAACAAAGAGCTGGTTCTTTGAAGAAATTAATACAATTGACAAACCCCTGGCTAGGCTCACCAGGAGAAAGAAAGAAAACACACAAATAATCTGAATTAGAAATGAAAGGGGAAATTACAACTGATACCACAGAAATACAAAGGATCATAAAAGAATACTATGAAGGACTATATGCCACCAAAGTTTACAACCTAGAAGAAATGGACAAGTTTTTTAAGCAACATATAGTCTACCTAGACTGAATCAAGAACTGGATAACCTAAACAAACAAATCAACAGTAAGGAAATTGAAACTATTATCCAAAACCTCCCCAAAAGCAAGAGTCCAGGACCAGATGGTCTCACTGATGAGTTTTACCAGGCATTCAAAGAGGAACTAACACCTATCCTCAAACTTTTCCAAGAAATTGAAGAAGAGGCAATACTTCCTAACTCATTCTGAGGCCAACATTACCCTAATACCAAAGCCTGGCAAGGATGTCACAAAAAAAGAAAAGTATAGACCAATATCTCTGAAGAACACCGGTGCAAAAATCCTAAACAAAATACTAGTAAACAGAATACAACAATGCATGAAAAAGATTATACATCACGATCAAGTGGAATGCAACCCAGGGGCCGAAGGATGGTTCAACATATGCAAATCTATCAATGTGATACAGCACATAAAGAAAATTGAAGATAAAAACCATATGAGTTTATCAATTGATGCAAAGAAAGTATTTGACATGATACAACATCCATTTATGATCGAAACATTTAATAAAATGGGTATAGAAGGAAAGTACCTCAACATAATAAAGGCCATATATGACAAACCCTCAATGAATGTCATACTGAATGGGGAAAAACTGAAACCTTTTCTTTTAAAATCAGGAAGGAGACAGGGGTGTCACCTGTCACCGCTGTTATTCAACATAGTGCTGGAAGTTCTAGCCAGAGCCATTAGGCAGGAAAAAGAAATAAAAGGCATTCAAATAAGAAATAAAGAAGTTAAACTTTCACTTTTTGCAGAGGACACGATCCTTTATATAGAAAACCATAAAGACTCCACCAGAAAACTGTTAGAAATTATAAATGAATACAATAAGGTTGCAGGATACAAAATCAATGCACAAAAATCCACAGCTTTTTTATATGCAAACAACTAAACTTCAGAAAAAGGAATGAGAAAAACGATACCATTTGCAATCAAAACAAAAGGAATAAAATACTTTGGAATATGGGGAAGCCGGGATGGCTCAGTGGGTTAAGCGCTCGCTTTGAGGCCCCAAGGACCGAGGATCGAGTCGCGGCTCCGGCCCAGGCGGACCCACATGCTGAACTGGGGAGCTCCCCAGGTTCAGCTCTCTCTCTGTCTCTGTATCTCTCTTTCTGTCAAAAATAAAATAAAAATAAAATATTTAAAAAAAATAAATCTTACTAAAAAAACAACAACAAAAAAACCCAAAAAAACTTTGGAATAAACTTAACAAAGAACGTGAAGGACCTATATACAGAAAACTATAAGAATAAACTTAACAAAGAACGTGAAGGACCTATATACAGAAAACTATAAGACACTATTAAAAGAAATTGAAGAAGATACAAAGAAATGGAAAGATATTCCATGTTCATATATTGGAAGAATCAACATAGTTAAAATTGCCATATTGCCCAAAGCAATATACAGATTTAATGCAATTCCCATCAAAATCCCACAGACATTCTTTCGAGAAATAGATAAAAAAAATTATTAGATTTATATGGAACCACAAAAGACCCTGAATTGCCAAAGCAATCCTCTGAGAGAGAATAAGGCTGGAGGCATCACACTCCCTAACTTCAGTTTATACTACAAAGTGTCAATAATCAAAACAGGATGGTATTGGCAGAAAGACAGACTAAGAGACTAATGGAGCAGAATCGAAAACCCAGAAATAAAAACACATATATGGACAGATAATCTTTGACAAAGGAGCAAAAAATATACAATGGAGAAAAGAAAGCCTCCTCAGTAAATGGTGCTGGGAAAACTGGAAAACCACATGCAAAATAATGAATCTGGACTGTGAACTGTCCCCATTTACCAAAATTAACTCAAGTGGATTAAAGACCTCCACATAAGAACTGAAACAACAAAGTGCATAGAAGAAGGAATTGGTACTAAACTTATGGACCTTGGGCTCAGAGAGCACTTTATGAACTTGACCCCAAAGGCAAGGGAAGTAAAAGCAAAAATAAATGAATAGTTCTATATCAAACTAAAAAGCTTCTACACAGCAAAGGACACCATCAACAAAGTAAAAAGGAAACCAACCGAATGGGAGAAAATATTTGCAAACAATGCCTCTGATAAGGGGTAGTATGTAAAATATATAAAGGACTCATACAGCTCAACACAAAAACACAAATGATCCAGTTTAAAAATGGGCAGAAAACCTAAACAGACACTGCTCCCCTGAAGACATACAAATAGGTAATAGATACATGAAAAAAAAGCTCAACACCACTAGCTATGAGGGAGATGCAAATTAAAATCACAACAAGATAGCATCTTACCCCTGTTAGAATGGCTATAATCAACAAGGAATAACAAGTGCTAGAGAGACTGTGGAGAAAAAGGAACACTCATACACTGCTGGTGGGAATGTAAACTGGTCCACTATGGAAGACAGTGTGGAGGTTCCTCAAAAAACTAGGAATGGAATTACCATATGACCCAGCAATCCCTCTCCTGGCTATTTACCCAAAAACCTGAAAACTTTAATCCATAAAGATATATGTACCCCAATGTTCATCACAGCACTGTTCACAGTGGTCAAGTCATGAAAACAACCAGTGTCCTTTGATAGGTGAATGGATAAAGAAGTTGCGGTTATAATGGAATACTCAGTGACAAGATGAAATACAGCCATTTGTCTTAAGATTTATTTTATTGTTTTTGACAGAGAGAGAGAGTGAGTCAGAGTCAGAGAGAGAGAAGGAGAAGGGCCAGAACAGTCTCCATAGTTGCACGTCATTGGTTTTTCCACATAGTTTCATTCCACAGGTGGGTGTGGGTCTGCACAGGGCAGGAATTGGGCTGGGGTCTCACCTAGGTGAGAACTGAACTCGGGGCACTCCCCAGTTCAGCATATGGGTCCACACAGGCTGGAGCTGGGGCTGGGATTCAATCCTTGGTCCCCAGGGCTTCAAAGCGAGCACTTAACCCTCTAAGCTACCCCAGCTTTCTCTGAAATACAGCCATTTGTGACAACATGGATGGACCTTGAAAACATCTTATTAAGTGAAATAAGTCAGACTGAAGAAATCAAGAAGCATATGACCTCACTTATAGGTGGAATATAAAACTGAATGTAACAAAGAAAAACTCATGGACACAATCAATAGTTTAGTGGTTACCTGGGGAAAAGCGGGGAGGAGGGTGGGAGAGATGTGGGGGTGAGTAGGAGGGGCATCATATATATGGTGATGGAAAGCGAGCTGATTCTGGGTGGTGAGCACATAATGCAATGTACAGACAATATGTAGAATTGTACACCTTGAAAGAATGTAATTGTTATCAATGTCACCGCAATAAGTTTAACAATTAAAAAAAAAGAATTAACAAATTAGCGTAAAACAAAAATACAGGAACTCCCAGGAAAGTCATGACATGAAACGTTGACAGCATGTCTGAAGTCACTCTGCCCATTTCTCATCACAGTCTGCGCTCCCACTGCCAAGTCATAGCCCCTCAGGGGCCCAGCCCAGAGAGAGTCGTTTTATCAGTATCTTGTCTACATGCTCCCACCCCTCTCAGCCCAGAGCTGCCTGTGCAGGCAGCAGCCCTTCAGGTTAGTGGTGGAGAATTCTGATCACCAGTCGTAGGGACAATGGATTCAAGAGGTCTATCTTTCCCACAAACTGGAATGCTATATACGGGGTTCGGCAGAAATAATGCCCCTTTTTTATGAGTTGGTAAACTTAACAAGGGGCATTACTTGTGCTGGACCCAGTATATTTGTCTATTTCCTCTTTCCTCTTTAAGCAGTGATGCTCAACTTTGGCTTTTACAGGGATGTGGGAGCTTTTACAGTTCCTACCAATGCCCAAGCCACAGCCCAGACCAATTACATGGGAAATTCTGGGGTGGAACATAGGTACCGGCATAGGTGAAAGCTTCCCAGATGATTCTCATGCACAGCCAGAGTTGAGAACCACTGTGTTCAAGTTCAGCACTGTGGGGGTGACACGATTCACAATGAGCAGCTGAAGCTTTTGCCACTGCTTCATAGCACACACATTGATTTTTACTTTGCCTTTGTGTCCAGCCACTACCACTATGACACTAAGTCATAACATTCCTGTGATGGTGCCCAACAACTGGGCTGTTCCTCCTGGCACAGGTGATTTAAGAGGAAGCAAACTGGAACAGCAACCTCATGATGTGGGAAAGGCAGGAAGAAGTGCTCATCTGCTTAGTACTGTTTCTAAGGAGGTGACAAACTAGAGGGCAAGAATCCTACTCTACATAAATTCAGAAGTAGACAAGGGAAGAAAGCCAGATGTTGGCTGTCCTAGTGCAATGTTAAACCAGTAAATACTCAGGAGCTCAGAAAACCTGTTGGAATAGTTGGTCTGCCAACTTCTCTTCGAACAGGGTGAAACTTTCTAGGTACGAGCCACCAACTAGGTAACCTTGAGCTGTCTAGTCTTCCCTCCCTGCAGATCCAAACTTCTGCCAAGTAGCCTTCTGAATGAATAGACACACATTGGGGCAGTTCCTTTCCTAAAGGACATCACCTCACCCACCCATACATCTTTATTCCTGAGAGTCAAGGAAACTCTTAATGCTTACAAGTATGTATATGTTTGTTTAAAAAGGCAGAGCAGGAATTGGCCAAAGGGAAATGACTAGTTGTTTTCAAGGAAAGGTTTCTGGCTGTAATGAAACATGCGATTAGTGAGTGTGACCTGTGCCAATCATGAAATGTCAGTGTTAAAAGAGTCTCAAGGGATAAAAAGAAGAGGTGAGTTTACTTTTCAGCAGAAATAACAGACATGAACATCATGCCCCTGGCAGACATTGATGGCTGAAGGCCTTGACTACTGAGCACCTTTTCCTGCTGAGTTTGGGTTGACCTGAAGAATCCTCCTCATTAAGGTTACTGAGACCTTTTTCTCCAGTCATCCTAGCTATCACCCTTACCTCTACTCCTGCCGGTTCCTCTTCTTACTGGGGCCGGCATCATTCCATGTGACAAGCCTGCCCTGAGTGTGCTCCACTGTTCAGTCTGTTTTCCTGGCTCCCATCAAATGGTCATTGGTCCATGGGATCCTGTCCTCTAACTCAAGTAATCATGCAGGCTGTGCCAAGAGGAACATCCCAGTTGTTGGGCACTGTAACCGGGCACTTCACTGAAGTTGGGGACATCTGACTCTCAGTCCAGGAATCTGGAATTTGGACAAAGAGACTGTTAGTTGGTAAGGGGCAGTTGAAATGTTAAGTCATGGAGAGCTGGGCTTGAGGCAAAATTTTGTGCCATAGGTATGCTCAAACTGAGGTGCTGGTGCAGCGGATGGGATGTGTCAGGTACAAGCACAAACTGTTAGAGGACAGTGGTCTAGATGCACATGGGTTGTTTTCCTCATGCAACAAGGAGTCCAATGGGAGGTGGTTGTTGGCAGTGGGTCAGCAGCTCAACGTCCCACCAAGGATCTCAGGTTTTCTGTTCTCAGCATGTTGTCCTTTATACTTTGAGTGTCTCCTGTGGTCATAAGTCATTGCTGCCATTTTAAGTATAACTTTGGGGTTCAGGTCAGGAGGAGAAAGGGCAGAGCCAATCCCATCTGTCCCATTTATTAGACATGCAAAAATTTTCCTAGAGGTGGAAAAACTTCCTAGATTACTGCTTTTATCTCATGGCCAGAATGTTGCCTATGACCACTTTAGCTTCACGAACTGGAAAAGTGACAATACATCTTTTCAAGTTCTAGAGTTGAAGGTGGCAAAAGAGAAGAAGGCCAGCCAAACAACAGGCCCTGCATAGAGTCATGGAAGGCATGCAGAGATGAAATGCCACGAGGCACCAGGAGGTGGAGAGGAACTTTGCTTATTTGTTCAGGTCCTTGTTCCAGTGCCTGTGAGGCCTGGTTATACTTTGTGCACTGAGTTTCATAAGCTATCTCCATGTGCTTTCTATACATCCCTCCCTTATCTTCAACTGGCTTACGTGGATGTTTCTTCCGGTGATTGAGTGGTCTCTAAAGATACTTTTCCTATGGTGAACAAGCTAGTGCATGTCCTTTAACCCTGTACTCTCATGGTCCCCCTGCGTTGGAACCGGAGCTCCTCATCACAGCACAACTTAGCCTGAAACCCTCTTCCAAGCACACTGCATCTGCTCCTGCTCTCCCGGATCTGGGAATGGGAAGGGTTCAGCCCATTTCTGATCTTTTTCACTCCTTTCAGACAATTCTTCCTAGATTACGCCTAACCCTGATTACATCTACCCTGATGGTCACTCCCTTGTTGACCAATCTCTGGGTACCCCACACTTCCGTCTTAGCCTGTTTCTTGTCTTTTCCCATCCGCTCAACCTGCACATAATAATCTTACTCATCCAAGGCCTGGTTCACAGGTCACTTCCTCCAAGAAACCTTCTCTGGTCACTCTCACCTGTGGAACTTGTTCCTCTTGCCCTGTAAGGCACTCTGTGGTTGTTTTGTGGCATTGTTTTATGTTATTATCAATATATTGGTAATTATGCCTCTTATTGCCCTCCCCATACTATAATGTTCTTATATGTTGATTCACCTTATATCACCTTTGATCTATCACAGCACTTGGCTGAGCACCTGGAAGGCTTTCAGGAGATATCTGTGGAAGAAATAGAAACAATATGGGATTGAGAAAAAGCACAGGACTGGAAAAGGATGTGTTTCTAATTTTAGCTGTGACATACAGTACTGGCTGCCTGCCCAGCACCACGGCTTCCATGCCATCAGAACCCTGAGAAATGCTCTCTATGTAGGCCAATGTTTCAAGGGAAGTGGGACTCATCCCCTGTCTTACAGTGCAAGGGGTTGAGGGGTGGATTTTGGTTGTTCTAACTCAGTGGTTATCAATCAGGGGCTATTTTGTCCCCTATGGAACACTTGGCAATGTTCAGACACATTATTATCATAGCTAGGTGGGATGCTACTGGAATCGAATGAGTGGAGGCTAGGAGTACTGATCAGCATCATACAATGGACAGAACAGCCACCCTCCCCGCCCCCAAATTATCTGGCCCAAAATGTCAATAAAGCTAATCCTTAACCCGGTCTAACCAACCATAGGGTTCCCATCCTACTGCCAATAACTGATTGGTAGTTATTCTGGAGGGTGGGGTAGGGTGGACTGAGAACTAAAATATACCACAACTAACAAAGTGCACCTCACCATGACTCGCAAACAGAAAAGACACTAAACTGTGCTATGCAACACAAATGACCTAAGATCAGACTATTTAATTCATTTAGCTCATTCGACCATGTGTTCCAACATAAGAACACTGACTCCTTCCAGCAACTTTCCTGGTTTACAAATTCTGACCTGTCTCTGCTAGTACCGTTTGTGACAACTTCCAGCCCACAAGCCCCAAGAGGACCCTTCTATAACTGCACTGCTTTAAGGAGCCTGACAGGCCTCTGGTGCATTCCCTAGTCACGGCAAATTCAATAAACCTAAGTTTTTGTTTTTGTTTTTTAATTGAAGAATAATTAACATACAGCATTATATTAGTTTCAGGTGCACGACATAATGGTTTGATATTTGAATATATTGTAAGATGATTACCACAGTCCAGTTAACATCTGTCACCATACATAGATTTTTTTTTTTTTGACAAGAACTAAGATCTAATCTCTTAGCGACTTTCACATATGCAACACAATATTGTTAACCAGTCTCTATGTTGTGCACTAATTTATTATTATTATATTTTTATTTTGGGTGGAGGGCTTTACTATTGGGCATGGAATACAAATAGCTCCAATGCGATGGGTTATATCCTATAATTGGGGCATGTTCAAAATGCCTGAGATATAAGAAAATTTTCTGCTTGAGAAATTAGGGGAACAATTTTCAACAATGATACTTGAAGTAGGCGCTGAATGATAAAAATACTTTTGGCCAGGTGGAGGTGAAGGAAAGCATTATTACAGCGAGGAGTAATATGCCCAAAGGCAGGAAGGTATACTCAGGGTTTAGAAATAGCAAGCAATCCTGTGTGTCTGAAACATGAGATTCGTGGCAGGAAGGACAATTCAGATAAGCAGGAAGAGCCAGAGCATTCGGTACTGTTAAAAGTGTCCCTGGTGTATCACTACACTGGTTGTAGTCATCAGGGAATGAAGTAAACCTGGGATCGCTGCAAACCTGTATTTATAGAACTCTTCATTGCCCTCATGTTGATTCTTCGTCTCTTCTTATGGAACAGTCATGTGGGATTCTAGTGCCATCTAGCACTGAGAAAGGTAAGGGTATATTTCCATTAAGAAAAGCCTTCGAGGGGAAGCCGGGATGGCTCAGTGGGTTAAGCGCTCACTTTGCAGTGCCGGGGTCCAAGGATTGAATCCCGACCCGTGAGGACCCATATGCTGAACTGGGGAGTGCCCCCAGTTCAGTTCTCTCTCTGTCTCTCTCTCTCTCTCTGTCAAAAAACAATTAAAAAAAATATTTAAGAAAAGCCTTTGAGTGCAATGAGGAAATTAATTCTTAATATTTCATTTCAAATATGCATTTTCTAGAAATGATGCCTAGTACTAGGACTTGGTTTCCTCCACCTAGAAATCCTCCTCCTTGTTCCTTCCCCAAATCCTATTTATCTTTCAGCTCTCATCTGTCAAATGCTCTCACAAGATCATATTATTCTACTTTAATGCAATTATTACATTAAAAATTTTACATTTATTATAATTTGATTAAAATCATCTCTCCTTTAGTTAAAATTTCATAAGTTTGTCTGTGGTTTGCTCATCATCATCTTTCAGCACCTAGAAATAAACCTGGCTCACTAAAATAATGTTAATAAACGAACTGATGATTGCTTCATATTTTCTTAGACTCTACTGTTATTAATGATAGTTTCTATTTATACCAAGCTTATCATACCTGCAGCCTGCAAGCAGCATGTAGCCCAGGAAGGCTATCAATATGGCCAAACACAAATTAGTAATAGTAAGCTTTCTTAAAACATTGAGATTATTTTGAAAAAAAATTTTTTTTACTTCATCAGCTATCATTAATTAGTATTAGTGTATTTTATATGTGGCCCAAGACAATTCTTCCAATGTGGCCCAGGGAAGCCAAATGATTGGACACTACTAATTTATACCCTGCCTTTACTTCTAAGGGTAACTGGTACGTTAAATTAAATTTCTTTTAATTTCCATGGTGAAAGTCATATTGAAAGTAAGGTTCTGATACAAATCAAATGAAAGAGCCCCTCATTATAGGAATTTCTGGTCTCATTTTTTTTCTTAGATTCTCAGCTCCCCAGTTTTACTCTTTTTTCTTTTTTGTTCCTCCCCTTAGCCTGAATCATGTGGAATGGCTCCTAAGTTCTGCTTTAGATAATTACCCTGATAAATGTCCCCTGCCTCCAACTTTAATCATTTTAAAACTTGTAATTTATATTTACTAAATGTGTTCACCTAATGTCCTCTGTCTCCAGCCTTAGTTAATCACCCTGGAATTTGTAATTTGTGCTGGCCAAACTTTAGTTAGTTGCATTTGCTAGACTTTAACTCTCCTGGAATCTGTGATCTGTGCTTGCTGATTGTGATCATTGTGGCCTAGCATTCTTTCTAGGCCTCTGGACCCAACTCCTGGGTGGACGACGCCCCAGGATTGTTTGGTTGAGCTGGAGGAGGGGGCCACAGGCTCAATGGAGCTTTGATGGCTTTGAGGCCTGCTTCTTGGGCCAATGCTTTCAAATCTATTAACTAAATCTACCTCTCCTTATCTAGAGGCCATCAGAATACAAATAATACCCCAGCTAGGCTTCTATCCCATCCCAAATAAGTCAATGCTGTCCTTCAGGCATATCTCGAGACCCACTCCATCCCTTTCAGTTCAGATGAGATGAGAGTTCCGTGGATCCCTGATAGGTAGGGAACAATGACCACATTCAGCAGGAAGTAAATATAGAACCAGAGACCTTCAATCCCTCACCTTTTTATGGGGATTAGGCCTCTCAAGAGGTAAGTGAGGTAGGCAGCTAGAATAGGGGGATCTTGGGACCCTTTCCATAGGAGCCACCTTTCATGTGAGCTTCATTATACCATCATTATAGTATCATACATGTGCTTAGAAGTTCATGAATATCATTATATCAGACTGAATTCTGGGAAGAAGCATGGGCAGTTGAAAGGGAACATTAATAATTCTGTCAATCAAGAATGTCAATCAAAAGGTCCCATGCCCAGAAAGGTGTGATCACTTCTAAGAAAAAAATCATAAAGGTACTAAGGCCTCAATAGTGGGAGTCCTTGAGCCATTCTCTTGCTCAAACCACTCCCACTTCTTGGTAGTATACTTCTACTATTCTTTCACCCCTGTACTTCTGTGTCTCACTCAATTCTTTGTCTGGGACACCAAGAACATGGACACTGAGCTAAGGACAGTCCGTTCTCTGGTAACAGTTTTATTGAGCCAAAAGGCTAGTCAAGAGGGGTTTGGGGGCATGGAGTCTAAAGTTCTGGGGCGCGGCTAGGTAGAAAAGACAGCTTGTCTGTGGTCCCAGAGATCTGCCATCATTTTATACATTAAGTAGGGGGAAGAGATAGGACAATTGTAGTCGGAAAGAATTTACATGAGCTATAGGCAAAGGGATGGGGGAAGGTAGAGGCCCAGCTCTGGTATAGGTGGGGTCCACAGAAATGAACATCGTTTTTGTAGATAGGCTGGGATCAGCAGTTGGAAAGCCCTCTTATAAACAAGCTGAGGACTCATGGAGTTAGATGGTTAAATAATTTGTGGAAATAGCTATCTGGAAATTAATCTGAAATTTCAATAGGACAAAACAGGAATGTGAGTTTTCTTAGCCCGTCAGCCACAAGTAACAGACTTGGTTCTGTCTTTCACTCTCCTGCTGCTGTAATTTAATTTAGACATTTCACAATTGTTTTTATCACTTTATAAACTTTATCAACAACAAATGTCTGTTGTAACCATCACAAATAGATTTAACAGTCAACATCCGGCCTTAACCAAAGGGACATTTTCTAGCCTAAGCTTTCCCCTTATCAGGATCGGTTTGGAATAAGTCGTATTTTTAGGTGGGGGCTGTTGCACTCTTGTGCCTCTAAGACTATAAACTCATTATTTTTCATACTGCCTGTAGGAAATGGGGTCTTTGTCATTTAATAAGAAGACCCTCCTCTCTATCGAAACAAACTACTAACACCTCGAACCAGCAATGCCGAAGTGCACGATTACTGTCCTTCACCATCAGAAATAAAAAAAAATAAAAAAAAAGAAATGAAATGAAGGCAGACAGTGCAAGGACCGTGCAGAGCCACGCGCGTTCAGGGCTCCGGAGAGTGGGGCGGACTGGGACAAGCCGAGGTCCCTCCCCTCAATTTCGCCCTGACGACTTCCAGACTTCCAGGAGAAAGCCCGCCCAGCGGCCGGAAGGGGCGGGACCCGGTACGTCGCCTTGGCGCGCGGCCGAGGGAGGGGCGGTGCGAGGCCATCTTCTAGATCCCCCTGCTTTCTTAGGGTGCTGCCGGAGTGGGTGGTAGTGGTAGTCGCAGGATGACCGAGGCGGACGGGCTCCGACAGCGCCGGCCCCTGCGGCCGCAGGTCATCCCGGACGATGGACAGACCCCGAAGGCCAAGGACGGGAGGTAGGCCGGGCCCCCAGACCCGGTCCGCGAGCCATGGGGCCAAGTCCCGAGCTCTGTAATGGCAACATCAGCAGCAGGGGAAATGCGGAGCCGGCGCGCGGCAGTTGGCGTGTCATTCAGTTCCCTGGGCAACACTCGTTTTGTGGGGAGGGAACAGGCTCAGACCATGCCGCTGCGCCTGCCAGGTCCTGGAGGCTTTGGGCGCACCCTGCGCCCTATGGTGGCGTTATCTCCGGCTCCTAGTCCCGAGACCGCCTCGAGTCGCACCTGCCCCTCTTGCCCTTCACTCCCACCCCAGCCTCCAGAGCGGTGGCTTCCTCGCCTTTCCCTCGTCCCCGCTTCCCCTTAGCGCTGTTTTTTTTTTTTTTTTTCTGGCTCACTTGATCCCCGGGGAGAGCCACCTAACCACTGCCCTTAAATGTTCCCGGTCCCGCGCTCGCACTGTTCTGAAAGGACGTCTGAAAAGATGTGTGGGCCGCCCCTTGTGATCTAGCGAAGAGCGTCTTTGCATCTGTCCCCTCTCACTGCGTGTGATCCGTCCTCACCGCGGTTTTCGGGAGAGAACAGAAGGGAATTTGTTAGGCAATTTTCGGGAGAATTCAGCCTTGCAGATTTTCCCTGATAGGGACAGACAAGCACAAGAAACTAGTTGATGCCCGATGAAAGAAATTTTAGATTTTTGGTCTGTGCGTCTTCTCCCAACCTTCCAGAATATAAGTATGCCATGTTTTGTTAATTAAAAACTAAAGCATGATCCTTAAACATCTATTTTAATATAAAATACTTAAACTGCTCTTTTAAGTTTTCTTTTCTGATTATCCTAAGTTTGAATGTTTTGGGAGAACCAAGAGGCCCTATATAGGCCAAGCTCAAGGTTGTGGAACTGGTTGACTTACAAGTTGATAGAAATACTGGATACGTATATTTATTGATGTACCAACGGGTGTAGTACATACTGAATGAGGGAAAGTTTTTGCCAAGATGTACTGAATTTACTCATTGATGATAAGAGGAACACCTTTGAAGGAGAGCTATAACACAGAGGAATATTTTGGCTCTAAAAATGCAATTCACAGAGAAGACTCTTTGCTAATATCTAACTCCTGGGGCCAGTGGAAAGATTGGGAATATGACATAGTCCTGACTAGGGTGACCATTCCTGGTTTGCCTGCTCTCTGAGGCTTCTACGGATGTAGGACTTTTCAGTGCTAACCCTGGCATATGGGAGCAAGTTGGTTATCCTGTTGACTGTGGATATTGTGAAGTCATTCTCTGCTGATGACCGAGGAAAAAGCCTTTTAGAAGGGACATGCAAGGACTAGCAGTGCTTCACTACAGAAACCATAAAAACATGTACACTTTTACATGAGAAAAGAAAGCTCACTTGGCCCTAAGTTTGCCGTGAGGTTCAGTGTGTTGAAAATCAAAGGCATATGCCATGTAACATAACATAATTACAGAGAGGCATCCTATTTTCTTTGCCATAATCTACAGATTAGAAGCAAGTAAGAAGTCCTGCCTACATTCAAGGGGGTGGTATTACACAGGGACACGAACACCACAGGGTGGGGAATCTTAGAGTCCAGCTAAAAGTCTGACCAGCTCAATCAAGATGAGATCTGGGTGGCTCAGCACAGTGGCCAAAGCACCTGTGTGCATCACCTCCAGGTAGCATAGAGAGTAAAATTTCATAAAGCCTACATATCATCAAGGAGAGAGGTGGGACAGATTTTAGGACAAATGGAACTATTAATATAAGTTATTACTTTCTCTAAGAAAGTAAGAAAATGCAGAATCACTGGGGCCTATCACTCCATGTATTTACTGCTGGAAAATAGGAGTGAAAAAATACTAATCAAAACATTTTCTATCCTCCATTGCTTAATGGTGAGAATTCTAGAGGCTCCCTTCCAATTGCAATAAAGGCACCACCGTCCATATTTGTGTACACTTGATAAACTGCCAGTGTTGTCTGAATTGCTACTATAGAATTAACTTTTAGCCAGGAAATGAGAGATCAGAGAGTTATAAAATTTAATGCAAGATAAAGCCTTCGAGATCACTTCTATTTTAGAGATGAGGAGACTGTGAAGTAGAAAAATGAATAAACTTCAAGGCCAGATAGTTCTCAATAAGACTAACATTGAAACTCAAGCTCATTTCTAGCCCAGTGATGTACCCACCATAGCATGTCAACTCCCAGAATTCTGTACTTTTGCAATCCTTATTTCTGATGTTCATTTGCCTAAGTGCTTTGCTTTTGAACAAGGTAAAAATCATCTTTTTAGATAATAGTTACAGCTGTAGAGTCTCTTAACTGATGATTTATCTCCACAGAGATAATGGAAGCTAGAGGTCAAAACAAAGCTAAATAAAACATTAAAAAGCAAAAAACCCTTTACTTCACTATTGGCCGCTTATCTCCAGATAAAATTAAAATGTGAAATATGAAAACTCTTAAACTCATGCCTTTTATAATATTGTAATGGAATTAGGGTTTCTCATCTTCTAGCTCCCAAGCACTTCCTGTGTAGATTGGGAACATTTAATTCCTTTAGGAAACATCACAAGAAATGCTCATGGTCACATATGTTTCCAAAATGGGAATGTAGTTTCCCTACTACCTTGTTCTTTTGGGAAGACAAAGAAGCCCTCTCCTGACTGTTCTGAAACTTAGAGACTAAAACAGTGGTCTTCCTTTAGGTGCTTTTTGGATGGGTCTAACTCTCAGCAGGGCCGCTCTGACACCTGGTCCTCTGGAGGCGGGTGGAGTGAATTAAATTGTGTTTTCAATTTCTCTGGGGGCATTGCTGACTTAAGGGGTGGGTGCATTGGAGGTTCCAAAGTCATCATCTGCTGGTCGTTTCCAATGTGCCCTTTACATCATGGTCATTTAAGACAGGGGTGTCCAGCCCTTTGGCTTCTCTGGGCCACATCAGAAGAAGAATTGCCTTGGGACACACATATAATACACTAACACTGATAGCTGATTAGCTAAAAAAAAAAAAAGTCTCAAAAAAATCTCATGATGTTTTAAGAAAGTTTACAAATTTATGTTAGGCTGCTTTTAATGCCATTCTGGGCTGCATATGGTCCATGGGTTGGACAAGTTTGATTTAAGATGTCTAGACTTCCCTGTCCATGAATGTTCTTTTTTTTCCTGCTTCCCTCTTCTCATATTTGTTTGATCCCTTTCCTATATATGTAATGGTCTCTTTCATAGTGAGTTCTTGTCACCCACTTTCCTTTCTACATTTATTATAATAATGCTGTAGTTGCTTTTTAAAAAATTATTTTTCTCATGTGATTGTCCTCTATTTTTTATTTCTTTTGTGGTCATTTTTAGTAGTTCATCTAATTGTCGTCTTGGTTATATTACAAGTTCAGGGTTCACCATAAGACATGTATATAGTGGGTGAAGTAAAGGAATCTGAAAGAAGTAGAAATGTGACACGTAGAAAAAACTTTAGATGTACTAAACAGAATAAAGAAAGCCTTGAAAGATACTTTATTCAATTAACAGAAGTAGGACAATAGATTTTAGTGGAGGGGACACCTAGCAAGCGACTCCTGACTGTTAGCATGAAATGTCTGATAACTGATGAGGTCTTTGAGGTCTATGCGAATGAAGTGGTTTAAATAAGTTACAGAATACTTGAGTCAGAGAGAAATGAAAATGAATAAAGGAAAGAATTGGCAGCTGAACAGTGATAGAGAAGCATATTTTTAAAATTATGCTTTGGAAATAGGTTTTATACCAAGCTGTTGAATTTTTCTGCTTGCACTATAAGGGGGAATGCAGTCATTAAATCCTTTTCAGTGTGGAACATAGATGAGCTAAGCACTTGAACAATGCCAGTGCAAGCTTATAATTAGTATTATTTGATACCAATTTTCTCAAATGCTTTAGAGATTGTACTGTCAGAATGACTGTAACACTGAAACTTTTCCTTTCCTTTTGGAACATAGTTCTGTCTGGAAAGAGAGAATAGGTAGCTGTTTAATGTCCACAAATAACTATTTAAGACTGAAGAGTGATTGTGATTACATTGAAAATTTAACAGCTGCTTTTCAATAGCTTTTTCTAAAGGATTTGAGACTAATTAAAAATATCTACTGGTCCAGTTTTACTTTTTTAGGACTGAAAAGTAAGGGAGGCAGGGTGGGAAACAGATGGGTGGTCATAAATTCATGAAGTCATGAGGAGTTTACTTCTCAGGCTTTCTTCCAGGTGTGTGTTTTCAAGTGGTTCTTTTTGGGTGGTCATAAATTCATGAAGTCATGAGTTTTCTTCTCAGGCTTTTTTCCAGGTGTGTGTTTTCAAGTAGTTCTTTTAACTTAGTTATTTTTGATGCTAAAGTGAACACATCTACAGCCTAGGAGCCTCAAGTATAAAGGGATGTGAAAAATGAAAAAATTTAAGATACAGTCACTGAAAAAGATTGTTTGATTTTGTTGCTATTTGATTTTCTAGGGACCTTGACACCTGGGGTTCTGGTCCCTTTGGGTTTGGGGCTTACAGGTTTTCCACAGAAATCTCAGGCTGTTGTTTCTGATCTCATAGGGTCTGTTTGTTAGGACTTTAGTCCATGACTTGATGCTTTGAAGTCCTGTGTACAGAGGGATTAAAGACTGTCCTTCATATTTGGCTGGTGAAAGAGCAGGATTTTGTAAATGGTGGCTGAGCCAACAGTGATTGTTAAGTGCTGTTGCATCACAGTAATTGTTCTCTTGCCCTTAGAGACTGTAGGGAGTTTCCGGGTGCAGAGCCCTCACTGAAGTGAATATCATCTGGGGTTCTTCTAAGAGGCTGGGGCAAGCAAGTTGATTTCCCAAACTACACTTGGGAAGGAAATTGCCAGCTTTCCTGAATGTGTCAGCACAGCCTGGGCAGGAGAGTATGATTGGCTTTGTAGTGAAAATGGATAGGGATAAATGGAGTGTCCTTAATTACCGGTAAGTTACCATAATGCAGGTGTGCAGAGGCAAGAGACACACATGGAGGAAAGGAGAATTGTAGTTGACTATGTGTTTGCAGGAACCAGCAGTGAGATGGGCCTGCTAAAAAGTTAAACCTAAAAAGTGTGCATGGGTACAGAACCCCAGCCCCATCCTGGGGAATTCTGCACCAGATCGTCACTTGCAGATGCCTCCAGAGCTGTAGTTCTGCTACCCACCATTTACTGACCACTTTCTGTGTTTCAGGCCCTGGGTTTAGCATAAGTCACATTGGCTCTTGCTGTCTGCATCAAGTGTGGGGCTGGGGAGAGGAGAGCGCATTCATATCCAAAGGGTGGAAACCCTTGTGCGCCCACGCCACCACTTGGGTTTCATAGGGCCAGATCTGCATTTCAAAAGAAGCTGGAAACCCATATTTTCCTGTGAAATCTGCTTATTTTTCAGTTTTGACAACTAAAGCCATTTTATAGAGTGACAGTTTATGGTTAGATTATAGAACTTTGCATTGACTTGTGGGCACCACATTTCATGGTGGACTTTAACAAACTCTGAAACAACCAGGAAGGAGAATGTTCTGCATACCCCATTCTCTAGTCTGGGGTTGCATTGCCCCTAGAGGAAAGAACTGAGGGTGGTGTGACCTCAGTCATCAGTTCTAGGGAGGGCAAGGGCTTACTGCTCCCCAGGGTAGTGCTGCGCTCAGTCAGTGTGAGCAAGGGGAAAGCATATTTCTCAGAACATGTTGCATGAAAAGAACTGAGCAGCCAAGGTCCCCGAGTAAAAGATTAGGGAAATGCTCTGTGTGTTCACCTCCTTGGACATTAGCCATGCACGCTGGCAGGCACTTCTCATTCTTCAGGGCTCTATGGTATCTGCCCCTGATAGCAGGCCTGATCTGTTCTAGCAGCTTCCCCTCAGCCTGTCTTGGGCTCTCTGCTGTGGTCATTCTGCCTCTGTGGTTGAGGCTTGGAAATGGGGACTTCAAATTAACTCCTTAAAGCATGTTGGCGTCACTCATATATCAAGTGTTTGTTGAGTCCTACCTTGTGTTTCCACTGCCTGCACTGCTTTGCCTCAGATATTTGATTTCTTCCAGCTTCACTGAATTTCTCTGTTCTGAGTTCATCCGCTTTGGCCCTGAGTATGGTCAGCCCTCCCCATCACTTTACCTCCTGACCCTGCTGTATTCTTAATTCTACTTGCCACTATCTGGCATTTACTTATTTATATTAGAATACACAGAGGGCATGAAACTTTATTTTCTTTACGGCCATTCTATGTATGTAGGTAATTATTAAATGCTTGCATGTGAAGAAAAATATTCTAAGGCTGCTGTTTGATGTCATAGCTACTTGGCCATATGCAGCTATTTAAGTTTAAATGAATTAAAATGAACATAAATTAAAAATTCAGTTCCTCATTTGTGCTTTGTAGGGAGTTTGAGGAGCTAGGACTATGGAGTGGCAGCAGCATACATAAGTTTATTGGGTGACACTGACAGGTTTGCACGTGGGTGATATGGGGGTAAAGGGCACACTCCTGAGGGGAGGAGAACTCTGGAGAAGAGGGGAGTGGAGAGAGGGTTCCCTGGTCAAGGTGAGTCTCTGGGTTGAAGAGTTCCAAGGGCGGCAGTGTCTTGGCCAATAGTTGTCAGGTTAGGTTTCACAGGGTGTGAGATGCAGGCAGGTTCAAAATGGCTAAACGTTTGCTTGGTTGGGCTATTTTAAAAAATAACTGGACACGTAAAAATTGGAGTTTGTCTCTGGTGAACTTTCTGAGCTAATGGGTCTCACAGCGTGCTGTGGAGAAACAGCCAAGGGCTGATTCACAGAGGTGGTGGTCTTTGATCATTAAATAACATGCTAGCCCCATTTCAAGGGCTAGTAGGCACATATGTCTAGTGGCTGCAGTATTTCTGTCATTACAGAAAGTTCCATTGGACAGCACTACTCAAGGGGTTTGAGTTTAAGAGTCTATTTTCAAATGTAACCACAGAATTTTCCAATAGAGGCTAGCTAGTGGTAGCCAAGGGGGTATTGATAGACTTCTTTCAGGGGAAGGAATTAGATAAATTTGGTTGGTGTCCTGCTGCACTTCAGGAACAACTGGTAAGCATGGGGAAAAAAAAGGTTTCCCAGGCCCACGCTGAAACTGCGCATCGGAGTCCCCGGGCCTTGTTTCAGGCTGCCCTGGTTATCTGGTACAGGCAACACAGGGGCTGGGCTGCTAAATTCTTTAGCTTTTTATAATTGTAAGAGGGCTTTAGCTAGATCTCTGGCAAGGATGGGCCATGTGGGATACAGATCATCAACTGGCCTGGAGTTCTGGCTGCTTTCTAGCCCTAAGCACTGTTGCTTTCAGTCCTGGCTGGACATTTTTCTTTTTTTTTTTTAAGATAAGTGAACCTTTTACCATTGTGTGAAGGGGCAACCAGATATTCAAGCAGGGTGTCACAAACTCTGAATCAGATTACTAAATCTAGATTACAAAGATGTAAGCTACAGTGTGGTTAAGGAGAGTTAACAATATAGGAGCCTGAGACAAATGTGAAGATTCTGTTTTATGTAGAATCATGTTAGTAAAGGAAAAGGTAAAGTAGTACTTTGGCCAGAGTGTCACCATTTTGTTAATGACAGCCTTATGGTTACAGATTGTGCAATGCAGCTTCCCCCAAGGGACTGCTTCTATACTGGGGTTGGTGAGGGGTGATTACATCAGCCCCCTTTAAGGACAGGTTCTCCTCTCTTTCTGACCTTTACCAGGATGCATCCAGGTGGTCAACACTTTCACCATTTGTCTCTCTTTGGGATTCTGCTTTTGAAAGAACTACATGATCAAAGTCATTGCTGTCATTTGTACTTGTAAACAGCCTTGCTTACTTTACAGATACCGGTACTTTGTTATTTCCATTGTGTTGAAAGACTTTTTAGGCCACTTAAAGAACATTGAAGTTACAGTGACCCATCCTCTGGAATGGCAGTTTTTGTAGCTGAGTCACTTTTTTTTTTTTTTTAAAGATTTATTTTTTTGTTTGAGAGAGAGAGAGAGAGAGAGAGAGAGAGAGAGAGAGAGAGAGAGAGAGAGAGAGGCAGAGGGAGACAGAGGGGAGGGGGCCCCTCCCCCTCCCCTCTGTCTAGTTTCCACAGCTCTACATCATTAGTTTCGACATAATTTCATTCCACAGGTGGATGTGGGACTTTACAAGTCAGGAACAGAACCGGGGGCCTCCCACATGGGAAGCACGCCCCTGGTAGAACTTAACTGGGGACCTCCCACATGGGAAGTTTGCCCCAGTTTAACATATGGGTCCACATGGGCTGGGGCTGGGACTTGATCCTCAGACCCCGAGGCTGCAAGACGAGTGCTCAACCTGCCGAGCCATCCCGGCATCCCCTGAGTCACTTTTTAAAATGCCTTTGAGATATAATTCACATACCATAAAATCCACCCATTTAAAATGTTAAATTCAATGGTCTTTAGTATATTCAGAGTTTTGCAACAATCACCACAATCTAAATTTAGAACATTTTAGTCGCTGTTAACTTTTTAAAAATTGAGGTGAAATTTATATAACATAAAGTTACCCTTAGAGTGTACAATTCAGTGGTATTAGTTTTGTGCAATCACCAGCTCTCTAGTTTCAAAACTTTTTCATCACCCCATAAAAACACCTATTACCCATTAAGTAAGCGTTCCCATTTTCCCCTCTCACCCAAATGTCCATCAGCAGAAGAGTGCAGAAACAAATTGTGGTGTCTACTTAACAATGGAGTATTATTGAACCATAAAAAGGAATGAAGTCCTGATACGTAGTGCAGCTTGGGTGAACCCCAAAACATTCTGAAGGAAAGAAGCCAGTCACAAAAGGTTGCATGTTTTATGATCCCATTTATATGAAATGTTCAGACTAGGCAAATGGCCATGAACTTTTGTGAAGAGTGTTTCAGCCCTGACTCAGGGCTCTAGGTCTGGTGTCCTCTCCCTTCCTTCTGGACCTTGGCAGGTGACCACAGTCTCAGAGTCAGACCTGACTCTCTGTCATGCTCTTCCAGCTCTGACAGTGGGCTGTGGGTAGGCTGTGTGTGCTTTCTTTGTCCACTTCCTTTGTTTGTAAAGCAGAGAGAGACACAGTTCCTAGTTACCCATGTAAAGCACATTGTATGGCATTTTTTATTGCCACGGTTTTCATCATTACTCTTGTCATGGCCTTTACTATTTTCCTGCTGTGGATATCTCAGGTTGCATTAGCCTGCTGTCTTGTGGGTTCATAGCTGATATGTGCCAGATATGCGTTTTCATGCACTGTGTTCTTGTACCCTTGATTGGCATTAGTCAGTCACCTTAGAAGAAGGTTGTATGGTCCTGGGGTTTGGCGACAGGGCTGGGAGGGAGGGGTTGGCCTGAATTTTCCTTTCCTGGCCGCCTGTCCTGTTCCAGGAGCCTGGGCTCCCTCAGCCTCTCCTGACCTGGTTTGTGGAACTTTGACCACCTGCTTTCCCAGCTAGCAAAAAGAAGAAAGACTGACAGCATGGCATTTTACCTGGCTGGGGTGAATTCTGAACATTATATGCGTGAACAGAAGGAAGTCAGGAAGAAAATTCATTTTTGGAAGGTTATTAGAAGGAAAGCAGGCCCAGATTAGGGTTCTCATTTGCAAAGAGGAAATGTCAAAGGAAAAAAAGAACGTATTAGCACTGTCTCCATGCTGTCCAGCTCTGGAGAAGAAACCAGGCCACACCTTCAACTCTGCTTGGAAATGTTCTCAGCTAAAATATCTTGGTTCATCATTTACAAGTTCTGCTCTCCATATCACCGTAGGAAACAATTCAGCCAGACTTTCTGTCACCATAGTCATATAACAAGGATCTGTTTTCCTCTGGTTTCCAATAACTTGTTCCTGACTTCCTGCTGAGCCATCACCAGCAGTGCCTCCAAAGTCCATAATTCTGCTAACAGTCTGTTTCCTACTACTTAGCTATTCTCAAGATGACGTGTTTTCTCTGCCGTGCTCCTCATTGTCTTCTGAGCTCCTGCGAACAGTCTTTAACATCGATAGTTGTACTAACAGTCTGTTCAAAGAAATCTAGACTTTTTCTATCCTTCTCAAAATTCTTCTATCCTCTATCCACGTCCCGATTCCAAGGCTACTTCCACATTTTTAGGTTATTTGTTACAGCAGTGTCCCACTTCCAGGTAATAAATTAGTTTAATTAGAAAAAATGTATTTGTTTTCTATGGCTGCTATGACAGATGACCACATACTTAATGGCTTAAACAGCACAAATTGATTATCTTATTATTCTGGAGGTCACAAGTCCTAGACAGGTCATTGTGCTGAAATCAGGGTGTCTCAGGGCTGTGTTCCTTTGTGGAGGCTCTAGGGGAGATCCTTTTTCCTGTACACTCAATTGTTTGCAGAATTCAGACATTCCACAGTCGGATTGTCCCAAATGCCTTCAGGGTGACACTTTATGAAAGCCTTTCCCTGTCCCCTCTTTCTTTCCTTTTGCCTTCCATTTTCACGTACTCTTATAGAAACAGAATGATTTATTTTACTTTCTGCTTTTTTTCATTTAATAAAATCATGCATGTTCAGAACCTGGCTAGGCTTTGAAGTTCCCTGTCCCACACCCCATTTCATGGAGGGGAGCCAGTGGGCTTTGGGTGAAGAAACTCACCTGCACTGGCCTGGCTGGTTGTTGGGAAGCTGGGACTGGCATCAAGGCCCCCAAATTCCTGGCTGGAACAGGTTTATGCAGCAGAAGACTGTCCTGTCAGAATCTAGCAAAACACTGCCCTGAAATCAAGTTGGTTTTTCTAAGTGTGAGTCTTGGTATTTTTCTTTAATTCACCTTTTTTCTTTTTTGGTAGAAAAAAAGATTCTGTTTAGGAGCTCATGATTTGCTTTGCTTTAAGTTACTCTTGATATCAAGTATTTAGTAAATTTGAGTGCACTTAATGTAAGCAAATAATGATCCTGTAAATTTTATTTAGTAGTAAGAGGCCAAATGTGCTCACTTGTTTACCAGATGAGTAATAATGCATGTGAGAATCATTTGCGAGAGACTTTAGTCACTGTTGGTCATTTGTCCAAAAACTTTTTTTTTTTTTTTTTTAATTTTATTGTTTTTGAGAGAGACAGAGAGAGACAGAGAGGGCAGGAGGCCCCAGAGCAGTCTCCATAGTTCTTTTCGACATGGTTTTGGTTCACACAGGTGGATGGGGGCTGCACAGGGTAGGAATTGGACCGGGGGCATTCTGAGTGGGAAGTGTGCCCCCTAGAGCCAGGGGTCAAACCAGGGGCTCGCCCCAGGTCTGCAGGAACTGAACTGGGGGCCTCCTGCATGGGAAACAGACCCCAGTTCAGCATATGGGTTTGCACAGTCCAGGTCCGGGATTTGCTCTGGTCACAAAGTGAGTGCTTAACTCGCTGAGCCATCCTGTCTTTCCCTGTCCAAAAATTTAATGCAAGATTTCCAAGGCAGCTTTCAGATCTTCCCAGGGCTTTAGTAGTTATGACTTGGAATTCTAATTTTATAGATCTATGTAAATAACTGTCAGTAATCTATCAGACTCAGGTGGAAGAGCTGGGATTATCTTTTGAGTCCTTAAAGGTGTGATCTGCAAATGACTAGGGAATCTGGTGCTCAGGAAGTTGTTTTGCTTCATGAATTTGTCTCTCTCTCCATTACCCACAAAACCTGGGAATCTTAGGGACATACCATACTGAGTGTTGCTGCTTTGAATCCATGTACCAGGAAATAGTGGCTTTTGGGAAACACCTCTCTGTAGATGAGTGTTTCCCTTTCTTTATTGCAACTCTACTCCCATTACTCTTTGTATTCATAAACTCTTTGAGTTTTGCCCTCCTTAACCCTTTTCATGTTGGCCCTGAGAATACTAGCCCGCAGTGCTTGTGGCTGTAGCGTTTGCCTTGAGATAACTAACTCCTTGGTTACAGTCTTAACCTCACCCCTAAAGTTCCATGCTTTGAAATTTAGCACAGGAAAAGATATAATTAAATACTGATCATTATACATTTCTGTTACATTATGATTATAGACAAGTTCTGTTTAGAAATAACTCCAAGAACAGTTTTTATATTTTATTTTCACATTGAGAATTGCGTTTACGTAAAATTGAATGAACATGGTAGCGAGCTGCACTTTTTTCCCCCCTAAATGGCAAGAGGGTCAAAACTCTGCTAGAGAATTCAAGATGCCAACTACCTGGAAAATAACTCATAACAGTATCCCACACAGTTGGAAGATTTAAAAAAAAAAAAAAAAAAGAACAAAAGCACGTTTTGCCAATTCTAGCAAATAGCGCTAAAGTTTCATCACAAGCCATAGAGGTTGGCAGCCTCTACTGGGGACAGTAGACCAGAGGCTGCTCCTACTAAATGGGCTTTAAGACCAGCTGAGCCTGTCACCATCTGAACCTCTGTTGATTGCCTTTGTATATTTTATTTCTGGCAGCTCGTTTAGTGGCAGAGTTTTCCGAGTGACCTTCCTGATGCTGGCTGTCTCCCTCACTGTTCCCCTGCTTGGAGCTCTCATGCTGCTGGATTCTCCCATAGATCCACAGCCTCTCAGGTGAGCTGCCCCAGCAGTTCTTGGAGGGGTTGCTCAGCACAATATGATAGGCTGGGATGCCTTGGAGAATAATTAAACCAATCTGGTTTGAATAAGTAATTATGAGAAACAGAGATTTGTGATTTCTTTAGTGCCTGTGTTTTATGTTGAATTAGATATTTTACAGAATATATGCATGGTATTGCTTAGGATATTGTTTCAGAAATAAAACTGTAGAAACCAAAAACAAAAATCAGAAAAATCCTGAGTGAGAGAAGCTTAAATATTAGACACAATTAACTTCAACTCATATGAAGTGGCGAAAGCACACACAAATGAAGGTTAAAGTTAGTTACCTTGTTTAACTTTTATAAGTAACTGATTTAAGAAAAAGGTGTAATTAGTGTTCTCTTTTTCCTAAGTTACTTTTTTCATCAGTGGGAAGCTATGAGTAATGCAGTCCATTATAACTTGAAAAAATAATGTATACCTAGGGAGTCCTGTGAACTGCATTCACATTTTTCACGAGAGTAACGCAGAGCTCGGCTTACTGGTGTGTTGATGGTATCAGTGTCCAGTTGGTGTAAGAGGCTTATGTAGTCTGGTTCAGCAAGTTCCTGGTTCCACTTGCAGTTATCTGGAGGGGTGAGCTGTCTCAAGTTTACTGTAAGTGAGTTAGTCCAAGTAAGGCTTCAGAAACTTCAGAAAGAATCATGTTTCAATATAGAATGAATGTAACACGTACAACTCGAATGTGTTGGTGTTTTGTAAGTAAAACTTAGATTTTTGGTTGGATTTAGTTCACTAAAGATGTATTCAGCACCTGGTATGCTTGAGGCAGGTGTCCCATTGGATGCAGAAGACTCCGCTCTGACCTTAGACTGACATATGTATAGCAGAGTCAACTTTCGATGTTGGATTTGGAATTAGTAGTAAATGTATAAGCTGTTGTTTAAACATGATTACCTTTTGTAAGATTGAGAATGGTTGATGGCCTGGGCACTCTGAATTAGTAAGCATGTTTGCTCTGTATTTTCTGATGTGCCAATGTGCCCTTCCACGTGTCTTTCTCTCCAATGGGGTTCCAGGACACCTGGAGGAAAGGGAACTGTCTCTTGTGAACCCTTCTGAACATGTGGAAAGATGTTGAGAAACTGACCCCGGCTTTCTGTCCAGTTGGCAAGGCAAGAGAGTGAATGGTGGTAACAGCTGGAGATCAGAGCCTGGCTGGGAGCAGACCTTGGGACAGGAGAGTGAGAGCAGGTGAAGATAGAGTTTCTTAGTGGGAGGGATGGAGCTTAAGTGACTGATGACCTTTGATCTCAGTAAAAGTGAGTTTATGTGTGGAAAGAGTGGTGAAGAAATTCAGAGGAAAGATGGGTGTGTACTCTTGATCAGAAACTGAAAGGAAGCATGGCTCAATAGGGTTTGAAGTTGTGCAGACGAGTTCTGCCTGGGGTGCAGGTGAGCCTGATGAGGTAGGAAGGGCAGAGAAACCCAGTGAAGCTAGTGTTGGTGACAGGATCTCTCCCACAGGCTCAGATTTAGGGAATGACGTGCTCAAAAATTGGAAGCATGGGCCCTAAAATACAGAACAAAAGCAGAACACTGGCAAAGTGTAGCAACAGAAATAAACTGAGGTTTGGGGAAAATGCTGATAACAACAAAAAAGCCTTCTTTAAAATTCTATTCAGTGCAAAAATAGCAAGGTAGGGAGAGACCGTGTCTGGGGTTAGTGAGGCAATGTTGAGAACAGGAAAGCAATGATAGAAGCTTTTGTTCTGCCTCAGTCATCTCCCTGCTGAGGGGGTTGGGGGTGGGGGGACTGATCAATTTGACCAGGCTGACTGGAAGAGCAGGAGGGCAGCAAGGGCAGTGCCTTCGGGAGTCTACCTGCAGGGTGCTAAATGACCTGCTGGTGAGCTTACACCACACTTAGGAATCTGAGAAATCAGAGGATAGGCCAGGGAGTGGGAGGGGTGGGGCCCTTACAGATTTTCGTGCAGTTGCTTTCCATTCTAAGGAGTGCAGTCACCTGGGAGGCTGCAGGGCTTCAACAGAAACTTGCTGTGCAAAACCACCTTCTTTTCCTTTGTTTTGAAGATTGGAGGGCTGTAAGAGCACAACATATGTGACATTCTGATTTCTGGAGAATTTTGATTAGTGTGTTTCAGGACACATTTGCCACATGGAGTAGCAGGAGTTAGCAGGAATTAATGAGTTAATGGTGGTTATTGTTGGAACCAGCCAACACAAAGGAAAGAAACCTGAAGGTATGGCGGAGAAGTTTGAGAAAAACAAAGAAGACAAAGCTGGGGTTCAGGAGGTCTGCTGCCTTTCTTAGCAACAGCCTCGTTTATTGAAATTACAATCTCTATATACTAGAGGCAAGCAAGCTCAAGGACATCTACATCATTAAACTCCCCACTGCCACCTGGAGAAAATAACATGTTCTCAGCAAATACCAACCAGCTCCCTGTTTTAGGTCTAATCTATGGCCTTGTAACTTTTACAAGAACACCCTGTCTTATGCACATATTCCTCAGAGGTTACTATAGGACGCCTTTGTCCCTTTATTCCCTTTTATGGGAATAAGAACAGCAGCATGTAGCTCACAGATGGGAAACAGGCAGGCT
>PVKE010008288.1:0-48133 GCA_004027555.1 Craseonycteris thonglongyai | reverse complement strand
TCTTCAGTGCATATTTATTTCTATTTTACTTTTGACAGATAGAGAGAGAGACAGAGACAGAGACAGCTAGAGAACTGAACTGTGGGAACTCCCCAGTTCAGCATGTGGGTCCTGCCTGGGCCGGAGCCGGGATTCGATCCTCGGTCCTCGTGGCCTCAAAGCGAGCGCTCAACCTGCTGAGCCGTCCCGGCTTTCCCCCCAATTTCTAATTTATAGTTACTTGAAACACTCTAGGTTGCTATGGCTTGTCCAGAGTCACCATACTGTAATTCCTGGGTCGGGGTAGCCACTCACATATAGTTCAGTATGACTGGTGTCTTCTGGATTCCTGAAAGGCCAGAATTGTGACTATTGCATTTCATATTTGTTGGTTTTATGGTATATATGTAAAAAATTCATCAAGTCCAAATATTTCTATATTACTAAAAAGAAAAGTGGCTGCTTCTAGGAAGAAAATGATGTGGATTCTAGACTGCTAATTCTCTTTGGGCCTAATTGAGCTTCCATCAGATATCACAAGACAGAAGTAGAGTTCTTGGGTTACAGCTGATTTAAAATGCCACCATGTGAACACATGAGCATCACAGTATAATTGTTCACATTATAAAGAAGTTTCCGTGTAGGCAATTAAATCACTTTTTCAAATACAAAGATCTGTAAGTGGGCTTCAAGTTAATTTTTACAATGCAGCCTATTTAGTCAGCTAAGAGTCATGACGCTCATGTTTCTGGTGCATAATTCATAGGTGAAATTACTTTACACATGAAAATATGGAGAAGCTATAAATGGACCTACCAGCTATGATAGAATTTATATGATGAAATACAAAAACACTAAACTTTGAGTTTTAAATTATCTGAAACACAGCAAAAGATGTCTTTTTTTTAAAAGGTGTTTTTGCAAATAAAAAAAAAATTATTGTTGACTTCTAAGTGATCAAAACTTTGCCTCATTTTCCTAGTAAATTTTATATTTTAATTATATATGTGAAAGTGAATTCTTAATTTTAGGTGATTTCCAGCAATCTAAGATTCTTTCCCTGAATAACCACACATATACCCTCTGTTTTCAGTTTAGGATTGTGTAGATTCGGGCATAAAATAGAACTATTTGAACTTGGCTATATCAACTATAATGTGAGCCACAAGTTATTTTACTTGTTCAATTCTGCTCTCAACTCCTGTTTGCTCCTCTTTTAAAATTAGGTCATAATTTAAAATTACATTCTTTTAAAAACAAATTACAGGTAAAATTCATCCCAGAATATTAATTTCTTAATTCTATTAATGAATACTGCAAACTATAGATACTATATTTTGAAAATCATTTTCCCCTCTATCAGCCTAATGGAAGTAGGTCTATGTGAATTTTGCAATGTAGATAATAGATAATGAGTTTTAGTTAATTCAATTTCTTTCACAACATCACAATTTAGTGAAGAATTCAGCAAAAAGTACTGACATGTCCATCCCAAGAAAATAGGACTACTTACCTCTCTATTTTATATTACATTACACTTTTTGAAAGGTATATTTATTTTGTCTTCTGGGTTGGGAGGTCATTATCTGAGTCAATTTAATGGTAAATGTACAAGTATTTTCCAAGTCCAAGTTTGTGCATTAGACACTAACTGAGCAAAGTGAAATAAATGAACCCTGGAGAAATATGCTTTTAATCTTCCTCCTGAATCCGAATGGGGAGTATATCATGAACTCCACACAGAATGACTTGATAAGGTATATTCTCTAAGTTATTATGCACAAAGTGGGAAAATCAGTGCTCTGTAGACTAACATAATCTTGATTATGAAATAATGGAAATATTTATAAGTTACAGAATATCTAAGTTTTTCAAAGAATTATGCATATGAGGACCTAACCTGTTAGAATTTTTATGAAACATATAGATATTATCTTTTATTTTTTATAATATATTACAAACCATTAAGACTTTGTTAGTAATTAGTTAATATTATTGAGTCAGTTATTTTATGATTTTCCCATAAGTATTTTAAAATAAAAATTATCTACTTCTCTCAAATAAATTTCACATTTTATATTAAACTGAGAAATTTCAGTTAATAATTTCCAGCTACCTTGAAATATAAAGAAGGGTATCTTAGTTTGTTGTGATTTCAGTTACATTCCAAATTTCTAATATGTTTGAGAACGCTGCTATCTTTCACTGGGAAAATGAATTGCCATTATGTGCTTATTATAAGAGTGATTTTTGTTACTCAGTAAGTAATGCAATATAATTCAAGTCTACACAGTAAAGCTGTAACTTTTCAGCTAACTAATTCAAGTCTTCTGATGGTCTTTTAAATTAGGTTCCCAGGTTTCTAGGTATTAATTTTTAATAACCCTAGAAGGTATTATATTTACTTCCATTTTCATATTTTAAAAAGTATAGATTGGGGAAGCCGGGATGGCTTAGTGGGTTAAGTGCTCACTTTGCATTGCCGGGGACCAAGGATCGAATCCTGGCCCTGGCCCGTGCTGAACCATGTGCTGAACTGGGAGCTCCTCCAGTTCAGTTCTCTCTCTGTCTCTGTCTCTGTCTCTCTCTCTCTCTCTCTCTGTCAAAAAACAATTAAAAATAAAGAAATAAATAGTTTTTAAAAAGTATAGATAAATGATACAAAATAAATCTAAAATTAGAATTTGTACTGTCTCCTTATTTTTGATATATAAGAATCTTAATGTAGACCAAAGTAGCAAAGTAACTTTGAAAGTGCAACGCTTGGAAATTTGGTTAAAGAATGGCTTTAGTAACATTTTATATATGTTTAATATATTATTTATTTATCATTATTCATTTGAAAGCCTCTTTTATAATATAGGTTTTTGTAAACTCATACCCCAAAGCCCTAAACCAATTTTTTTTAAAGATTTATTTTTATTGTTTTTGACAGAGGGAGAGAGAGAGATACAGAGACAGAGACAGAGAGAAGGGGGAGGGCCCAGAACAGTCTCCACAGTTGCACATCATTGGTTTTTCCACATAGTTTCACTCCACAGGTGGGCACGGGGCTGCACAGGGCAGGAACTGGGCCAGGGGTCTCACCCGGGTGAGAACCGAACTGGGAGCACTCCCCAGTTCAGCATATGGGTCCGCACAGGCCAGGGCCAGGATTCAATCATAGCTCTCTGTGGCTGAACAGTGAGTGCTTAACCCACTGAGCCATCCCGGCTTCCCCTCTAAACCAATTTTTAAAACCCAAAAATCAAAATTAAATGAACTATGTAAATGTGAAGATTGATACCATATCTTTTAAAAACATAAAAATACAACTAAGATAAAACAAACTATATTTTTACTTAGCTAACCTGGGTCACGTTAAGCCTGTCTCTATACTGAAGTACCAGGTTAAACTAGAAGTTTTCATTCCAGAAAAAATAAACTATATTTTTACTTAGCTAACCTGGGTCACATTAAGCCTGTCTCTATACTGAAGTGCCAGGTTAAACTAGAAGTTTTCATTCCAGAATAATCTGGTAAACCTTCCTTATATATAAGAGATTGGTCAACTGGAAGCAAACTAAAATAAATATTCCTATAATTTCATTTAATATGATGATCTCAAGTTCCATCTCTGTTGTCACAAATAGACTATGAGATCATCACATTAAGCCAGATAAGTCAGACTGAAAAAGTCAAGAACCATATGACTTCACTTATAGGTGGAACATAAAACTGAAAGTAACAAAGAAACAAAACCTCATGGACACAGTCAATAGTTTAGTGGTTACCTGAGGGTTAGGGGGCAAAGGGATGGGGGAGGTGGGAGGAGACATCAAATATAATACATGGTGATGGAAGGAGAACTGGCTCGGTGGTGAGCACATAATGCAATACACAAACGATGTGTTGTAGAATTGTAGACCTGGAACCTATGTAATTTTTACAAGCCAATGTCACCCCAATAAACTTAACAATTAAAAAAAAGAGATAGTATTAGATATTACTAAATGGTTATAATGTCAGAAAAAATCTCATAAATGTAGACTGATTTGGGTGGAGGGCATATAAAATGGTAAAAAAGAAAGTTGAAAAGTAGAACATTTTTGAAGAAATGCTGTTAGTTGAGAACTGTTAAGTAACAAAGATTCTTAGGTGATGTATTAAAATATATAAGAATTATTTTAAATTACATCGTTGCTTGTATTTTAAAGAGTGCCTTTGTAGTGCTTAAATAAGCTTTAAAAATTGGTTCAGTTAGTGTTCTATGCTTAAAACACCTTTGCAATATTCCTTGCATTTTCTTTGAAGAAAGAATTGGGACCAAACAAAAATTCAATTCAGCCTATACCCAATTTAACATAAATTCATAATTACTGTAGTCCAAATTAATAAGAATTTATTGTATTTATAAAATGGAAATTTATACCAAAGTCAATTATTAAATGTCTAGATCTTTTGAAAACTAGCTTGAAGAGATTATCTTTCTGATATTCAAATTCTATATTTTTTAATCAACATCTGCAAATTCAATAATTCTATTAAGGCATTTTACAAGTATAGACATCCATTATTTCTCAACATTTACAGATGTTAATGAATACCCCCTTCTATGAGCATCTGGTAAATGTGTAAATTAAATCTTAAAAGGATATTCTTGGTATTTTCAGTTTAAAAGTTCATATAGGGCATTTTGTTGGCTTAAACATTTTAAATTATAAAACTAATAGCCTAACTACCCTGTTAGTGAATATCCTCTCAAATGATATAAGAAAAAGCCACTAAAATTCATAACATAAACAAATAAATAATCACACAATAGGATTCTATTGGTGTCTCTCAAATAGAATGTTAGGTCTTTCCAGAACAAAAGCCAGGTAATCACTTCAAGATCAGAGTTCCAAGATAATGAAAGCTACATTTCAGGGAATGCTCAGTGGGCATTATCAAAGATAAAAAGGAAACTACTTGGTGATTTAGTACTGCACATGTCCCATGCTAAATGTAACATACTTAAAGCAGAACTAAATAAACAAACAAAATAGAAAGAAACTCATAGACACAGAAAATAAACTAATGGTTCCCAAGTGGAAAGGGGTTGGGGGCCTGGGTGAAAAAGATGGATTAAGAAGTACAAATTAGCAGTTACAAAATAGTACTGGGGATGTCAAGTACAATATAGGGAATATAGTACACTCAATAATATAGTAGACTCTCCATTAACCGGAACTTGAGTTCCACTTATATTTATATGGCCTCTACCAATGCCTATGGGTGCTGGTTAATGGAGAGTGTACTTTAATAACTATGTATAGTGTTGGGGGAGGGGTACTAAACTTATCAGGGGATTACTTTATAAGTTATATAAATGTCTAACTACTATGCTGTACACCTAGAACTAATATAATATTGAATGTCAACTGTAATTGAAAAAAATTTTTTATGTAGAACTAGAATTATATTAACAAACATTAACATCAGTGGTATACTGAAGGTGAAGCTGTCCGCCTTCAAGAAATGAGGTTGCACTCTGCACATAATTTAAAAATAATAATAAAATTGACCAAAAATAATTCTGCTTTTCATTATCACTACAATCTGGCAATTCTAACTTAGTAATAAGATATTTCTGCCTTACACAAAAATGTTGGCCTAAGTTCTAAACCAGGCATGTTCAACCTGTGACCCAGGATGGCTTTGAATGTGGCCCAACACAAATTCTTAAAGCATTATGAAATTTTTTGTGCGTGGCATTTTCTTTTGCTCGCTCATCAGTTATTGTTAATATATTTTATGTGTGGCCCAAGACAATTCTTCTTTCTTTCTTTTTTTTCTTTGTTAAATTTATTGGGGTGACATTAATTGATATCAATTACATTGTTTCCACGTGTACAATTCTACATTACATTGTCTATACATTGCATTAGGTGCTCACCACCCCAAATCAGCTCACTTTCCATCACCATATGTTTGATTCCCCCTCCCTACCCCCCCACCCATCTCTCCCACCCACCTCCCCCCTTATCCTCAGATAACCACTAAACTATTAACTGTTTCCATGAGTCTTTCTTTGTTTCTTTCATCACAGCACTCTTCATAGTGGCCAAGTCGTGGCATCAACCAAAGTGTCCTCTGAGAGATGACTGGACAATTCTTATTTCAATGTGGCCCAGGAAAGCCAAAAGGTAGGATACTGTTGGTAAACAATTGCTGTGGCTACAGTTGTGTTTTAACGATATATATGTAAACTGAAAATTAGAACATTTTTGTTACTTATCTTGTAATTAACCACATGGAAGTAAATATAGAAAATTTGCAAATGTATCATCAAACTCCCAATCCACAATGACTCTGCTACATCTATTTATTTAGAAAGTTCCTAATCATTAAGAATCATTTAAGCTTGTTCAGATGCACTTTGAGTTTCCAAACTCTGTAACACTCATATTCTAGCATTTTAGGAGTTGATCTAAAATGAGCAATGTTAGCATAGGGATTTGTAGAGACAAAGAAATAGAACTTAAAACATTTCAATTCTCTCATTTTACATGACTGCTTAGAATTTTTGTGTTTGGAATTTAAGAGTATGGCAATAATGACTGTGAGGTATGTTATTCCTGCTTGGTAAATATAAATCTTAGCTTTTTTAAAACAAATTTTACTTATGTTGGCTAATATCCTTAAAATTTTAATTTATTATTTGTAATTCACTTCAAAACTAGGAAACTAGCAAAAAAAATAAAATAGTGGTATAATTTATTAGATAAATTGTATATTTTGTGTAATTTTGATTTTATTAAAATTCACTTATTTGATACTGTAATGTTATTAGTCATTACTGTGATAAAAATATGTAGGTTTGTTTTCTCATTTAGAAATACAGGAATGTAATTAAAAAAGATTTAGCCTTTCCTTTTTTCTTTTTTTCCTTTTTTGGTACTAATATTGTGGTATTCAAATTTAATAAAAAGTTTCTGAGTTTCTTTTCTGGTTGTTACTATTATTCATGTAATTTCACAATTATTTCTTAAAATGACTGTCCTATAGAGGGGATGTTAAAAATAATCTATTTATGGAGTCAGATATGTTAAGCGTATCACTAATACAGTAATTCAATTATTTATAAGAGCTAAAATATACTTCTATCTGAAGAAAACACAAATTAATAAGAATAAAATAATATTCTCAGCTCTCCAAAATTAGGAGCTTAACAAAGTGAGCTATTCTTGGGAGTCCTATTCATTATATCTGTTTTCTGAGTACTGAATACAACATTTGCTCTACCTGTGTCCAGAAGACAAAACTAAAATGAGAAAAAAAGTAGCTTCCTCCCTTCTTCTTTCTAAGATTTAGGTAAGATGAAATATTAGTTACTAAAAATGATGAAATCCTGAAATATATTACCAGTGGAGGCTGTGGAACATTCATCCTGTGAGAAGGGAAGATTCAATTACCTTTACTGTCACCTTAAGAAATCATGATTTCAGGTATGCTGACAGGCAAAATTTTGCATAATTTTAGGGGGGTTATGGATATTCCCCACAGCCTATCCCTAGTTAATACCCTTAAGAAGTCCTATCTGTTTTAACTCTAGTGTTTTATATTAGTTCTTCAATTCTCTCTCCTTCAAATTAGTATCATCTCTCAGGCTTCTCTTGTGATTTCACCTCCTCCATGAACCTCTGAATATACAGAGATAATATATTAGAGGCTGGTTCATGATTATTCTAGCCCCTTTGCTATCCTAAATTTATATTACCCTATAGTTAAGAGAATACAGTTTAGCAGTGTTTCTAAGTGTATGACTTTTGTTTCCCTAGATAAACAATCAGGTCTAGGACCATAGGGAACTTGTCTGACATTTCTTGAAACTTCATTTCTTGGCAGAAACTACTTTGACATGATTCTCTTGTCTCTGGTCAAGGTCACGACTTCTTTACGCTCTTTAAAGAACTCACATTACCCAGAAACACCGTTTTCCTAGCTTGAAATTTTAGAAACCAACTATAGTGTACTTCCTCATATGCTATCCTCACCCTCCGTCCCCACTCCCAACCATGCATTATGAAGTTTCTTACAGCCAGTCAGCTTTTCCCAAAAATCGACTCTTTCCCGTGACTCCACACCATACCTGGAATTCTCTGGCCTTCAGTGCCAATGCTGTCACTTTATTTAAAGAGCTTCTTGAGAGATAAAAGTATCTAAAAGTTACCTCTTTTACAGGATGCTCTGAACTGTATTAAATCAGCCACTTGCTTGAAAGCAGTAGAATAGAGATTACTTTTTGTTGCATGCAGCCTTTTTGTTTTGTTTTGCTTTTATCTGACATAAGTAATACCCTTTTTCTTGTGGTAAAGCATTTGAAAATTATAGACAATTGTGCACCCAAGCACACAGAATAAAAGACAAGTTATGGAAAGCCAAACAAAAAAAAGCCTGAATATAAACTTTAAATCAACAAATCATTTAGGAAACCTATAGGTGTTCAGTCTGAAAATTCTACCTGGTTTCTAATTATATGTTGAATAAATTTTTACTTGAAGAATCCCAAGCCACAATAATGGACTGAAACACTATCTTATAATTAAGGATTCCCCAACTGATCGTAACTGAAACACTCCATACCAAGCAAAGAAGGAAAATGCACATGTCTGCAACAGTCCTCTCATAACCCCTAGGTGGCAAGACCACTTTTAGATGACAAAATCACCAAGAAAATGAATTGAAAATTGTTTCAGGAATCTTTTACTTTTCTCTACAAGAGTTACTAACACCAAAGTTTTTCACAGGGAAAGAAAAGACCCATAGAAAATTTTTAAAGTGTTATTAATGTGTAATTAGCAAAGCAATATTAAATGGAAATGTATCAAAGCTTGTTATTAATGGTGGACCATAGATATTTCAGGTTTTTTGTTGAGAATATATTTTATATGAGGATGGGTTTACGAAAGTACTTTTCTTATAGCATTCATATTTACTCTTCTTCACAACATCATATTGGGATGATCATCTTAACTTTGAATATTACTGAACACTTAAAAATAGCCAAAGTAACATGTCATGTGAGGTATCTATGTGTTTTAAGAAAAGCTAGATAAATATTGAATTAAGTGTGTTGCCTAATTTCCCCATTAGTTAAATGTAGAGTATGATGAGCCTTTATAAGTCATTAATGTTCCCTCTTTTAAACACTTCACTTTTGCCCTGGTCTTCTCTTTCTTTCAGTGATGAATTTAAAATGAGTCCTAAGTTATCCAAATACTCAATCCAAATAAGGTAGTGCTGAGAAAGAACTATGATATTTTTTGTAATAATATAGTGCTACTTTGGAGGCAAGTTTTCTTTTAAATTTAATAAGTAACAAATATATGCTTCAGAAAAACTGATTAAACTTTGTTAAGAGTTTTGTTAACAGCAGCTACTGAAGAAATCTTTTAGCACAGTAGTGTTTCTTATCCCTGTAACCACACTGTATTTCTGTCATATTGAAGCAAAAAGTGTTCATCACTTTGTCAGCTCTGTCTGCAAGCCAGAGAATTAACTTCCCGAGCTCCTGAGATTTATGCTTTTAATTACCTCCTATCTGCTTCACTACCTTCCAAACCTAAGAATCAATATAAATAGTTTTATTTATGGAGAAAAATGTAAAATGTTTGACAAAAGCAGGTTATCATTTTTTAGATTTCCATTTGATATTATTGATCCCTTCAATCTTCAGTACCTTTTTTCTTGGCAGAATCAGTTGCTTTTTTGAACTGATAAAATTATTCATTTGCCTAACAATTTGTACTGCCTAATAGCAGAGGTAAACTTTACAACCAGCTTTTGAGTTCCCAAAATGAGATTAGTATCACTGTGGTATGTCTTTATTTAATCGTCAGCTGCTGAATTCAGTTTAACTGTGGCTTTGTCCAAACCCTCTTCATCACAAATTCACTTTTCACTGAGGACAAGCTTTCACAGCTTACTTCATTTCTGAAGGAGAGGCCACCATTAGCAGAAGTGAAACCTGACAGGTGAGGCACCAGCATTCTTAAAACTCTGCCTCTCACATTTTATCAGCATGACTCTTAAAAACAAACAAACAAAAAACAAAACAAAACAAAACAACCCCCAAAACAAACAAACAAAATCACATATATAGTTATAGTTATAAATTATATATATATATATATGAGTACATAAATTATGTGAGTACATAAATTTAACTATATTATAAATTAATAGACCTGCTGTTAAAGGAACTATCTATCTCAAGGGCTTCAGGAGAAATAGACTAGGTATTTATGGGTATCAGACAGCGATTATATATGTATATACTTGAGAGGAGGAAACACTTAATCTATAGAATTATTTGCTAAATATTTGACAGTGATAAGGCAGGGAGGGTAGAATATTGGAAATAAATGTACAAAGTTTTCCTTGACATTTCCATCATCAAATGTGGTATCTAAAAATTTAGAAAATATAAGCTAAACTTATTTTGTAAAACAGTATGTTAGAGTTTCAAATAACACACTCAATATGTTCCCCCCCCATCCCAAAGGGAAGTGTCTCTGAATTTAAAGCAATTAATCCAGTTATTAATTTAAAACAAACAAGCAAAAATACAAACACCTCAATGAAGACACTAGAATGTCTTTGATCCTTCAGAAAATGCAAGCAGGTGCCCTTGCAGTGAGCACCTCTCCTGCCTTTGCTGCAAGTGACATCTTTGAAGACTGTCTAATAGTTTCTGTTTCCAGTCTCTGACTTCCCAGGGAGGCAGTCACAGCTGCTTCAGGGACCTGCTGCCTCAGGGCAGCTGGTAGAGAGGTGGAGTTAGGCCTGGTGGCCAAAGGAGACAGAGGGTCAGCCAAGAGCATGTGTAAAAGACATTTATGTGGGGCACAAAGTTGTGGCTTTCTCCCAAATCTCTTAACTGCTGAGCTCTCTGCTGGATAAAGGAGAATGCCAGGCTGCTAGCAAAAACAGCTTAAAGCCTCTTAAGTGGCACATGGTGGATGGGGGCAGTTTATTTACAAGACAGAGAATTTGATTTGCATTGTATTGTATTATATGAACTGCTTAAAGAAATCAGAAAGTGGGCATAAGATTAAAATGAGAGAGAGAGCGAAAGAGAGAGAGAGAGAGAGAGATTGAGGAGGGCATACTTATATAACCTTCTCCAAACGAAAACTGCTAAGATGCCAAAGATGCCAAATGCAGAGAGGGAAGTGGCACTGCAGATGTATCAATTACGCACTAATACAGTCACGTGGGAATTGAAGGTGATTGATGAACAACTGCACTTTCTAAAATTTCAGAGAGGTTTATGGTAAAGGATAGGAGAGTCAGGTCACCCACAGAAATGTTCACACTAATGGTTGTTTCCACTGCCATTTTTAACTTGTAAGCAAACCCTTAGCTTCCTGTCCATGTATACTTCATCAGTCTAACATAAATCAATATAATAGCATGAGGTCACCGTCTTATGTCTGGAGACATGAGGAAATAGAACATGGCAAAAAGAACAATGAGCTAAAATGACAGACAGAGAGATTGGATAACCAAAAAAACAAAAACAAACAAAAAAACACAACAAAATTAAAAACCTAAGAAACTACAAAGTAAGATTAAATTTAAAAATGGTAAATTATAAGTGATTTGAAGTTTATAATTCTATTCAAAAGGTAATACTGTGAATTTGATGAAGCCTGTAGGGTCAGCAAGTAGGGGTGCTGCATTTCATGCTTAATCAATTGTGGTTTTAATGCTGAGAATCAAAATTTCAGGGTCAATTCTTTAATCAAAGTATAGAAAGCATGATTAAAAAGGTCATTATACTCTCATTTTGATTTGCCTATGAAGCATAAAGGTTCCAATCATATATTAAGGGTATTTATGATGAACTGTTCTGGGATCATAATAATAAAAAAAAGATCATGTCTATTTTTAAACATTTAAGAGAATCAAATTGCCCTGATTTTATGTAAGAATCCATTTAAGGATCAGTTTCCTTTATCTTTTTGCTACTATTTTCCAAGGAATTGAAATTAATACATAAATTAGAAATTATTTGGGATCTACCAACTTTGAACCTAGCAAAAAAGAGAAATGTTAGTCTCAAAAATATTTTAAAATCTTAAGTTAACAGTCATCTCCAGTATTTTTCTTAATGGAAACCATAGCCCAATAATTTTGATAGTCTTACATAAAACCAGCTACAGCACAGTATAGGAAACCTATTTTCCTGGAAATGCTTAATGCTATAAATATATTTCCAAGCTATTGGGTAAAAGTTTAGATTCAGGCTTATCAAATTACAACCATACTACAGTTGTAGTACATTCATTTATTGGAAAATAAAGGGGCATTCAGGCTTAGAACAAATTCATTCAGTGCTCAGCTTAAACCACATTAGAAAAAGAAAAAAAAGAAGGTGGCCAAGAAGAATCTAGGGATTCGGGTGCTGCACACATTTGTGCAAATGTCTAGGACTCAGTTGGAAAGACATATTACTCCTGGACAGAAATGCCTGCCCCCTGGCAAAGTTAATGGTGTTAATTTGTAAAGGTTCATTTGGGAAATGTTTGTGATTAATGCTTGTGTATTTGCATAACATTGTACTGTGTAAATAAATCTGTAGCCTTTTGCTTTCCAACAGTGGAGTTCTACTGAGATGATAAAAGCTAGGCAAAGGGGGCTACTATGGGACACTTAAACTAGGTCACATTGAATTTTATTGCAGGAAGCCTACCCTGCTACATTTTATATGGTAACAGAGAACTGCAGGATGCAGTCTGTTTACAAATCTGCCTTCCAGATTTCTCAATAACCATATTGTCTACACTAAAGAGTCTGAGCCAATTCAGACTCAGGTTGATTTAGAAATGTTATTAAAGAAAATAAGGATGAGCATCTTCTTAATTTTTACATTAAAATGTATATAGGGCAATTATAAAATAAACTCTCCCTCAAATAAAAAACGCTCAGTTTCAGAGCCCAGTTATACAGATTATAACACCACTACTAAACACAGAGAACACGCATACTCGTATGTCAGACTTGTGAATTCGCCATCCAGACTCTGTGTCTTTACTGCCCAATCTAAGTAGGACTCAAACATTTAATTTCTTTCTCCATTATCAACAGGGCTTGAGTGTGGACAAGGCAGCTTGCGATCACATGTTCCTGTGTGCATATTTGTCCATGTCCCTTTTAGTAAATACAAAAAAATAAACAAAACAAAACAAACAAAAACTCCAACTACTGACATGGAATTCAACTCTCGTCAAAGGTGAACCTCCTCCCAGGGCAATTCTGGGTAGTAGAAAGAAGACTGGCACACGGTCCCAAGCCAACCCATGACACAAACTAAAAACAAAACTTGTAGCCATTCTTTTTTGGTCTTGGTTGTTCCACTTGTAAAATAAAGATGTTTATTATATTCTGTTTTAACAGAAATGCCATAGAAATAATTTTTAAACATAGAACTGGAAAAGTCCTTCTAAAGATCATGTAGTCCATTTTAAGTTATATTATAGAAGAGAAAACTGAGGTCCACAGTGGTGAGGTGATTGATCAAGTTTGGAATTAGGACTTAAATCACATTCAAGCACTCTTAATCCAGTGCTCTATACGGTGCGGCCTCTCCACATACGAAATAATAAAAATATAGAGCAGAAGACTTGGGACAGGTTCTGGGAGGATCTAATAATGTTAATCCTTAGATGCTTTCATTCACACTGTTTGCTAGGAAAAGGGCTCTGGTCTCTGAAGCCTAGTAGAGTGGTTGGTACAAAATAAAAGCTCAATAAGTACTAAGAAAGTAAGTAAAGTTATTACATCAGGCGACATGATATAATAAAAAGAACTGGATTTAGAGACAACAGTCCCAAATTTATGTCCTCGGTCTGTCAATTTGTTGAATACGAGAATCTATGTAATTCCAAATGATCAGAAACAATTTAAGGTTTAATCTCTGGAATATCCACCCACACATAGACTACTGTATTAGTTTTCTATTGCTATAGCAAATTACCACAATTTAGCAGCTTAAAATAGCACATGTTCCAACACGGGTTTCACTGGAATAAAACCAAGGTGTTAGTGGGATTGGGTTCTCTTTTGGAGGCTCTAGAGGAAAATCAATTTCCTTGAAGCTGCTCATGTTTCTTGCCTTGTGACCCTTTTTCACCTTGAAAGCCATCAATGGCCAGTTGAGTTATTCTCAAGCCACATCACTACTACATTCTCTTTTGCCTCCCTTTTCTACTTTTAAGGACTCTTGGGCCCGCAGGCTAATTCAGAAAAAAAATTATATATATATATATTTTTTTTTTCTTTTTCTTTTTTAATTGGTTTTTGACAGAGAGAGAGACAGACAGAGAGAAGGGGGAGGGCCCAGAGCAGTCTCCATAGTTGACATTAATTTTCCATATAGTTTCACTCCACAGGTGGGCGCAGGGCTGCACAGGGCACGAACTAGGCTGGGAGCTTCCCGCATAGGTCCCGACAAGAACTGAACTGGGGGCACAACCCAGCTCAGCATATGGGTCCGCATGGGCCAGGGCCGGGATTCGATCCCTGGTCTCCAGGGATGCAAAGTGAGCGCTTAACCCGCTGAGTCATCCCAGCTTCCCCCAGAATAAAATATTTTAAGGTCAGGTGATTAGTAGCCTTAACTCCAATTATTACCCTAATTTCCCTCTGCTATATAAGATAATATATAATAAAAGGTTCCAGAGAGAAGGATGTGGCATCTCTGCCCAGCACCTCTGTAAAACAATGGTGAGGAAGCTCTCCATGTTTTGATAGGGAAAATTCTCCAGGATATGTTATTGTTATATAAAAAAATGTAAGGTAGTGAAAAGTGTAAGTAGCACAACATTTTTTTATGTAGAAAAAGGAAGAAATAAGAATATATATTCATACTTAGTTATATTTATATAAACAAACCCAGGAAAGATATGAAAGAAATATTTAAGTGTTTGCAGGAATAACAAGGTAGTTGGGAGGATGGGCAATAGAATGGAACAAGACTTTTCAACGTATCTTTTAAAATAATTTGCTTTTATGTTATTATTATATTTTTAATTCAAGGATTCATAATTGCCCCAAGACCCTTATTATTCCCCTGATAGTCAAAACTTTTTGTTTTGAAGAGCCTATGCATCATCCACCTTGTTACTTTTATCTTCTTTAATTTACTTCTCTAATAGAGATATCCTTACATTTGGGTTTATATTAAGCAGTTCTCTACCATGATAGACTTCATGAAAGTCTGCAGTGCTTGCAAGGTTTTTGCAGTTTCACTTGGCAATTTATTTTGTTTTGTATTATGATATGTTTTCAACATCTAGCATTGCTGTAGTGTAAATGCTAGACCTAAATATGGAGCATATCTTTAGGTGAGCATTCATTTTGTAAGTAAAGTAGTGAACACTTTCATTTTCTTTCATAAAGTTATAGATACTTTAATTTCTCTATGTGACTGTAGAATTTTAAATAATAACTATGTAAAACTGTTAAACATACTTGGAATTTATATTCTGTCTTTATTTGGAAAAGTCCTTTAATTACTAAGTCAAATAGTAATATTGTAGCTTAATGTATCTATTAGTTATGTATCTTATCATTAATTAGTCTTTGAATTACAAAATATTTCATTGCTTCAGTCATATTGATTTTGTTTCTAGTCAGTTTTACTGAGTTATACTTTACATACAGTAAAATTTCTATTGAGGCACTGAGATATCTGATTTTTGAAAAACAAAAACAGTTGTGTGACCATCACAATAAAGATATAGGATATTTTCATCACTTGATAAAGTTCTTTCATGTCCTTGTAGAATGTATCAGTACATTACTTCTTTTCTTGCTGAATAGTACCCATTGTATGATTGTAGCACAATTTGTTTATTTATTCATTACTTGATAGACATTTGGGTTAATTCCAGTTTGAAGCAACTATGAATAAAGCTACTATAATAAACATATATGTTTGATCACAATTTTTTGTGGATAAATACCTAGAAGTGGAATTTGCTAAGTTTAATGAGAAATGCATCTATAATATAAAATTTCTTTAAGCAACTATCAAATTGTTTCCCAAAGTACCTGTATCATTTTGTATTTCTGCCAACATTGTATTTTGTATTTATGTATTTCTACCAACAAATGTTATCAATTTAATTATTATCATTTTAATAGGTATAGGTATCTAATTGTGGTTTGCATTTTCTTATGGCTAATAATGTTGAGCACTGTTTTCTGAGCTTATTTGTCATTCATATTTCTTCTTTGATTAAATACTTGTTCAAATATCTTGCCTATTAATTATTTATTATTGAGTTGTAAGCTATTTAAATATTTTGTATATAGTAATGTGTTTTACAAATATTTTCTCCCAGACTCTGGCTTTTCTTTTCATTTACTCAACAGTGTAACCATGTCATATGAAGGGTAGCTGACTTTTGATGAAGTCAAATATTATATTTTGCCACATATAGTGCCCTCCCATGTATAATGGGCACCTATGTTTTTGCCCCAAAGTTTAGGGAAAAAAATATTTCATTTTAGTTTTTTAGTTATTGATTTTCAAATTTATACTTTTAACTCATAAACATAAATGAAAGAATTAAAAACATTTATATTGACAGAGAATTAGTACTATCCATGTATAATGTGCATCTTTATTTCCTCCTATAAATTTGGGGGAAAAAGTGTGCATCATAACACAGCAAACTATGGTATATCAATATTTTTATAGTTCATACTTCTGTTTAAGAAGTCTTTGCCTATCTCAAGATCACAAAAATTTTCCCTTCATTTTCTTCTAAAAGTTTTATAGGTTTAAGTCTTTAGTTATTTATATGCGGGCTGACCAGAAAGTATACAGCCATGTAATTTGAAAAACAGAGGCATTTATGGCTGGATTTTTTCTAGACAGCCCTTGTACCGGTAGATATTCCATGTGAATTAATTTTTGCATTTTATGTGAGGTAGCAGTCAAGGTGCTTTTTAAAAATTGATATATGATTATCAATTGCACTATTGATTGTAAACGTAAGCTTTTCTCCATTGAATTGTCTCTACAACATTGTTGAAGATCAACTGATCATATAGGTACTGGTCTATTTCTGGACTCAATTCTGCTCCATCCATCATTGTATCTACTATTCTTTTACCAACATTACAGTCTTGGTTACTTTACTGTAGGTTTTATAATAAGTATTGAAATCACTGTGTCAGTCCTCAAAATTTATTCTTTCTTAAAATAAAGTGTGGGTTATTACATGGCTTTCTTTTTATGTACATTTAAGAAATATAGTTCAGCATTTTTATGAAAAAGCCTTCTGGAATTATGATAGGGTTTGTGCTGGGTTCATAGATCAATCTGGGGAGAACAGTTATCTTAACAATATAGAGACTGAATGAATTAATACCATACAGTTCTCAATTTATTTAGAAGCATTTAAATTCTGGAGTAAGGAGCTGAGATTTTATAAAGTGTCAAAAAATCTCAATGAAATTTTAATTGAAATTACATTAAATATACTTTTATAAATCCTGATAAACATAGCTCTTCTTTTTCAATGACTATATTCTTGAGTTTTCTCTGTAGAATTATTTAGATATCATTTAATGGTATCTGCAAAGAAAAGTATTTATAATTTTAATATTTCCAATAAATATGAGTCCTGTAATGTACTCTTTGCAAAATGGCTTCCAGGGTAGAGTAACTCAGGAAATATCACATGTAATAAACATGCAGCCTCCAGATTTAGATTTGCTTTGGTCATTGGTTTTACTTGGTAATTGGGTTATAAACTTTCTAATATTATTTGTTTTGATTTCACATTATTTTATTTCTACGTTTTAAAATCTACTTCCATAAAATATTAATTTGTACCATTTTCTTATCGGTTTTTTTTTTGGCAGGATGATTAAGCTAGTCAGATTAAAAAAACATTTACAAACCTCATCCTGTATTTCTATGTTCAGGAAAAATATAAATTATTCTCTCAGGTATTTAATATGATTTGGCACACACACACTAAATGTGTCACTTGTTACCAAGAGTAACAATAATGGTTTTCTTCAGCATTCAATGTATCTTAATTTTTTTCATACTTTCATTGCATTTTAAACTTAAAAGAAGATTTTCTACTAGTTAAGTACTTTTCAAAAGTAAACCTAATTGGCAGGACTAAGTGTAAAATGGTATAGGTGAGACTGTACATAGAGAAAGATTTAATATTTGACATTAGCCGCTCTATTACTTAGGTTTCTAATATTGAATCCAAATCCCTTGCAAACCTGACACACTGAAATAAGTTGGCCACCAACAGGATTGGCTTCTTCTAGACAGTATGGAAATACGAAGAGATCTGTATATGCAGAACAATCAGACTTTTACCGGGACAGACATTAGAGAACAACGAAAAGGTGATACTCACATCCGAGTTAAAGCGAAGCTGACAGACATTACAAGAAATAATCTGCTTCTTCTTTGGGGGAATGGACACTCCAAATGTATGGTTAATGACTGCTTTTTGCACAGGATCCATCTGAAGAACAAATGATAAAATAGTCAGTGTATAACTTCAAAAAATAGACAATAGTATGAGCAAGTAAAAGTAGCTGTATTATTCTTTAAGGTTTTAACTTTCATTCCCCAACAAGGAAAATAAAAGAATCTCATTCAATTGTAATGTACTTGTCTCTAGGAATTAAAAACAAACCCCAAAGCTTGGTGTGAAATCATAACATAAATGATAAGAGAATGCCACATCCCCAGAAATTAAATAGTAGCCTCTTCATTAAGCGGAGCTTAAGCAACCAGCACTGTCAAGCAACCAGCAGAAAACCCGAAAAAATACTACTTTAAATAAAAAGTTAAAATCAATTTCTAGCAGAAATGTAAATTTAAACTTGTTGTACTGCATGCTACGCCACACAGTGAGTAAGCCCATGCTTCATACACCACATGTTTGTCTCCCACTCCCCTCATTTCACTATGTGTAAATACTCACATAAGGGTCAGTTGGGATCTATTATTATTCAATTTTGTGTTCTCATCCAACCTTAAGTATACTGAAACAGGTCCCAAGTAAGCGTAAACACAGATTACTTACCCTCAAGCAGAAGATGAAAATATGCAAGAGGCTTGAGAAAGGCAAGACTTGTGCAGTGCTAATGGAGGAATTTCATTTCCTCTGTTCATCAGTGATCCATGACACTGAGGCTCGGTCTCAGAAGATAACTGAGTTTAATGTTAAGTTGGAGAGTGACAGGAGTGTGGAGAAGTGTCATACTCTACATTCATGGGAAATGGAAGGCCCTGTATGTGTGGTTTGCATATACCATACATATTCAGAGAAATATACAGTGATGAAAGTACTCAATCAAGGAAAACTGGCACAAAGGCATGAAAATACTTGGAAACAGAAAAAAAACAACATTATTTGCAGAATCTATAAAAAGAGAAAGACGGGAGTGATTCTCTTGTGTATGCCAGATAATAATCTCTAGTATTAACCTCAGACAACTGGCAGTTCAAAAAACAATACGGATGATGAATAAAGCATTACTTATAAACAACTGAAACACGAACAAGGACAGATCAGCTGACACCATGGCCTAGGAAATCTCTTGAGGGGAGAATTTAGGATTGGATTAGTTGACGATATTTAGAAGAGAGGAGTAATGAAGACTATTCCTGATCAAGAATATAAACCAACAAAGTGTAAAATGAGCAATTACAAGAACTTAAATACATTAGAAAGGAGAGTAGACTACAGCTTTATTGAATAGTAAACTAGCCTATTTTTTTGCTACAAGTTTAAGAGAGATAAGACACTGTATTCATACTATAAATAACACTATGTGGTTTGGGACACTGAAAAAATTCAAAGAGGGGAGTTTTCTGGATTAATAGAACAATTCTATAATCTGATCGTAGTGGTGGTTACACAAATTTACACATGTGTAAAAATTCATAGAACTAAACACACTTCCTAAAAGTCAATTTTATGTATGATAATTTAAAAAGTATGAAAGCAAAACATTATTATGAGCACAGTAGTTCTGTTAACGCATCCATGAGGATTGTCAGATGCCAGATAAATGTAGTTTCCACTTGCTTGAGAGTTACTATTAAAACAGGACTAACACTATCCCTCTATACCATACCGTATTATAAACTCTGTACTGCCTTGATATTAATATTGAAGTAGAGTAATTAAAAGCAAACCAAGTCAAACAACTTAATGTCACACAGTTTCATTATTAAATCAACTTTGTGAATGCAGTGTGCAATTTTAGTTAAATGACAGTCAATAAACTTTTCAACTTAATGAACTTCACTAACATAATTTTTTAACAGGGGGATTGGATGTGTATGGTTTGGGATCTACATCAGTAAATGATGCTGTACTGGCAAACTTGCATGCAGCTTTCTTGAAAAATGAATGAATATCAGCCTGCTTTGAGGCCCTACTCTCACACAAAGTCAGGTTTTGCAGGATATGCAGCTGCATAACATTCTGAGAAAGAAAGAAGGGTTGCAGTTCTGTAAAAGCTATTACAGCTTCAAATGCTGCAGTAGCTCTCTGCCAGGATATTTTTTCCACATGACACTCATCATCATTCCTCTTGTCCTCCTCTGCAATATTAATTTCTCCATGATTCACAACAGCTTCTATGATGTCTTCTGTATTAAGAGTGTGAGTTACTGAAATAGCTTCATCCACGGAAAGCCAGTAGTCGAATTCATCTCAAGACAAATTCATTTTGTCATTAAGCAGAGTCAACTAACTCACAGATTTCACTGTAAACTGTGCTACTGGCAGCAGCCCTATTGACTGAAAAGCCCTCAAATTCAACAGAGGAGGAAGAGGATCCACAGACATCACAGCTGGCCACAACTTTCTCCAACATTTCCATAATGTTTCACTTCTCACAGAATCCCAGCCACAATTGACACTGTAGCTAACATCTTTGAGATTATAGTTTTTCAGAAAGTTCAGAATTGTCCCGTCAAAATTAGTCATTTTTCACATATTGTAACACCTGTAAAACACTTTTATATGCTGTATCACTCCCTGATCCATTGGTAGAATCAGCCCTGTGACATTAGCTGGAACATATGAAAATGTCTCCATTAATAAGCTCTTCTAGAGGAGGATGTGTACAGCAGTTATCCAGGAGCAACAGAACTTGATTGTTCTCTGGTATTCCTTTCTTTTGTAAATTTGCTTTAACACTGGGGACAAAGGAATAATGAAATCACTTGGTAAAAATTTCTGCATCCATTCAACTGTTAACTCTGTGCATGATAATCTACAGGAGGGTTAATTGTGCCTTTAAAGCACCTTGGTTTACTTCAGCCAAATCGCCGACCACAGACAACTTCACCTTATGATTTCCTGATGCATTTGCAGAGACAACCACAGTTACAAGCTCTTTATTTAGCTTGAACCTGTGAGCTAGTACCTTCTCATTATCATCAGCCAAAGTAGAATTAGGCAGACACTTCCACATTAATCCAGTCTCATCTACATTATAAATGTGCTCAAGGGTCACGTCATTTTCTGCAACCAATTCACTAAACACATCATAAAATGAAGCTGCAGCCTCACAATTTCTGCTCACCTGACAAGCCTAGTTTATGGATGCCATGACAAACCTTGAATTACCGCTTGAAAATGAACACTGTTTTTTTCTTAATTGTTAAATTTATTGGGGTGACATTGATTGGTAACAATTAGATAGTTTCCGGATGTACAAGTTCTTATCACATCACCCATGCATTGCATTATGTGCCCATCACCCAGAATCAGCTCCCCTTCCATCACTATATATCCGGTGCCCACTCCCCCCCCCCAACTCTCCTTCCCCCCTCCTCCTCCCTCCCCAGGTAACCACCATTTGAGTGGAACACTTGTCTTCAATGTTCATTTTCTCAGGGAATTCTCTCGCTTTTTTCTGCAACATGGGTACAGAAATACAACCACCCTCAGAACTTTTAGTGAAAACCACTCATACAGGGCCCGGTCACACACTTCCATTTTCAGTGTATATGGACTATGACACTTCTTCATGACCCTTCTCCACACTCCTGTCACTCTCTGACTTAACATAAAACTCCTTTATCTTCTGAGACTGGGCCTTAATGTCATAGATCATTGATGAACAGAGGAAATGAAATTCCTGCATTAGCACTGCCTGACTCTTGCCTTTCTCAAGCCTCTTGCATATTTCCATCTTCTGCTTGAGGGCAAGCAGTATGTGTTTCAATTACTTGGGACCTGTTTCGGTACACTTAGGGTTGGATGAGAACACAAAACTGAAGAATAGATCCCAACTGACCTTTATGTGAGTATTTACACATGGTGAAATGAGGGGAGTGGGAGACAGACATGTGGTGTACAATGCATGGGCTTACTCACTGTGTGGCATAGTGTGCAGTGCACCAAGTTTAAACTTATATTTCTGCTAGAAATTGATTTTATGTGTTTATTTAAAGTATTATTTCTAAGATAGTTTTGCCGTTTGCTTGAGAGTGTTGGTTGCTTGAATTCCAGTTAACAGAGTCTACTCTATAATGCTGAACTCTTAAATGTAAATTAGAATTACTGGAAAATGTGCAAATTTGTTGTGTTCAGGGTTGTACTTAATTATATTAAATTTATTTAATGAAAATTAAAAAAGATTAACCCAGTATAAGAAAAGAAAATCTCAAAATGTCAGGAAATAAAATCCTATTCAGTTGGTAGTTTACTCACAAGTGCATACACTGAGGTCTCATTCATCCATTTGTATAACATGAAACATTACTTTCTGATTGTTATGAGAGATGGCAAATCAGTTTGGACAGAAAAATAAAATAGCCAACATATTGGCAGGATGAAAATACTATACTGTTTTGAAACTTAAAAAATAGAGTGTTTTACTGAGATATTTTCTGTTCTCAAGCTCTAAGAAATACATCTGGTGAAATGTAAACTATGTGGGATAAAAGTTTATGACTAATTTTCCAAACACCAGTATTTGTATGCCACTTTCATTATTTTTCCCAATCTGTATACTGTTGTGTGATTATTATTCATTTTATGTTTTTTCTTTAAATTAAATACAATTGACTTTACAAAAAGCACACAGCAATTTTTATGAAAACAGTTTTAATGTACACGCTTTCCTATTACTCATTTCAAAAAATATATTAAAAATTAACATTAAAAATTAAAACTTTCATTATCTAAAATAAATACACATATCCTAGTTGTTCCCATATCACAATGTAGAAACATAGACAAGATACATCTGCAAAAATTTAGTTCCTAGTTTTTAGAAAACCAAGGTATCTGTTGACAGCTCCAATAAGACCCTTAAATTGGAATGTTCTCTTTAAATTTTGGAAATGGTTAGCTGCCTACATAGTTTTTTCTGTTTTTAAAAATTTTTGAAATTAAAAAAAAATGTATTAAGGTGACATTGGTTGTAAAAATTACGTAGGTTCCAGATGTACAATTATACAATATATTGTCTATGTGTTGATTTGTGTGCTCACCACCCAGAGTCAGTTTGATGCCTCCTGCCTTCTCTAGGCCCCCTCCCCCCTTCCTCTCAGGTAACCACTAAAACTATCCACTGTGTCCATGAGTTTTTGTTTCTTTGTTACTTTCAGTTTTATATTCCACCTATAAGTGAAGTCCTATGGTTCTTGATTTTTTTCTGACTGATTTTACTTAACATGATGATCTCAGGTCCACGAGTTGCAACTGGCAGTATTTTATCGTTTCTTTATAGCTGAGTAATATTCCATTGTGTAAATGTACCACAACTTCTTTATCCAGCCATCTATCAAAGGATACTTTGGTTGTTTCCATGACTTGGCCACCATGAACAGTGCTGTTATGAACATTGGGGTACATATATCTTTGAAAATTAAGATTTTCAAGTTTTTGGGGTAGATGCCCAGAAAAGGGATTGCTGGGTCTTATGGCAATTCCATTCCTAATTTTTTGAGGAATCTCCATACTGCCTTCCACAGTGGTTGTACCAATTTACATTCCCACCAGCAGTGTATGAGGGTTCCTTTTTCTCCATAGACTCCCCAGCACTTGTTATTCCTTGTCTTGAATTTAGCTGTTCTAAGAGGAGTGAGGTGTATCTCATTGTGGTTTTGATTTTCATATATCTTTTGGCCATTCATGTGTTCATGGAAGAAGTGTTAGTTCAGGCCCTTGGCTCATTTTTTAATTGGATTGTTTGTTTTTTTGTTTTTGATGTTCAGTTGTACAAGTTCTTTATATATTTTAGATATTAGTTCCTTATCAAAGACATTTTATTAAAAATGCTTTCTCCCATTCAATTGTTTGCCTCTTTACTTTGTTGATGGTTTCCTGTGCTGATGGTTTCCTGTGCTGTGCTGAAGCTTTTTAGTTTGGTATAGTCCCATTCATTTATTTTTGCTTTTACATCTCTTGCCTTTGAGGTCAAGTTCATAAAGTCCTCTCTGAACCCAAGGGTTATAAATTTAGTACCAATTTTTTACTCTATGTAGTTTATTGTTTCAGGTCTTATGTGGAGATCTGATCCATGTTGAGTTAATTTTGTATATGGTGAGAGTTCACTGTCCAGATTAATTCTTTTGCATATGGTCTTCCAATTTTCCCAGCATTATTTACTGAAGAGGATTTCTTTTCTCCCTTATATATTTTTTGCTCCTTTGTCAAAAATGATCTGTTCTGGGGAAGCCGGCATGGCTCAGTGGGTTAAGCACTCACTTTGCAGCACCGGGGACCGAGGATCGAATCCCGGCCCCAGACCGTGCAGACCCATGTGCTGAACTCCCCCAGTTCAGTTCTCTCTCTGTCTCTGTATCTCTCTGTCTCTGTCAAAAACAATAAATAAATTAAATAAATAAATAAGTAAATAAATAAAAAAAAAAAGATCTGTTCATATATTGGTGGGTTTATTTTATTTTATTCTGTTCCATTAATCTGTGTGTCTGTTTTTCTGTTAACAACAAGGTGTTCTGATTATTGATGCTTCGTACTATAGATTGAAGTTGGGGAGTGTGATGCCTCCAGCCTTATTCTATTTTAGTAGGATTGCTTTGGCAATTCAGGGTCTTTTGTGGTTCCACACAAATCTGGTGATTTTTAAAAATCTTTTTCTCAAAAGAATATCTGTGGGGTTTTGATGGGAATTGTGTTAAATCTGTATATTGCTTTGGGTAATATGGCCATTTTAATTATATTAATTCTTCTAGTCCATGAACACAGAATATCTTTCCATTTCTTTTTGTCTTCAATTACTTTTAATAATGTCTTATAGTTTTGTGTATGTAAGTCCTTCACGTTCTTTGTTAAGTTTAGTCCTAGGTATTTTATTCATTTTATTGTGATCACAAAAGGTATTGTTTTTCTTATTTCTTTTTCTAAAATTTAATTGTTCATATATAAAAATGCAATGAATTGTTGCATATTGATTGTGTATCCTGCAACTTTAATGTATTTGTTTATTATTTCTAACAGTTTTCTGATGGAGTCTTGAATTTTCTATATGAAGGATCATGTTATCTGCAAAAAGTGACAGTTTAACTTCTACCTTCCCAGTATGTATGCCTTTTATTGCTTTGTCCTGACTGATTCCTCTGGCTAGAACTTCAAGGACTATGTTGAATAGCGGTGGTGATAGGGGACATCCCTGTCTTGTTCCTGATTTTAGAAGAAAAGGTTTTAGTTTTTTCCCCATTCAGTATGATATTCACTGAGGATTTGTCATATATGGCCTTCATTATGTTGAGGTACTTTCCTTCTATACACATTTTATTAAGAGTTTTGACCATAAATGTATGTTCTATCTTGTTGAATGCTTTTTCTGCATCAATTGGTATAATCATATGTTTTTTTATCTATTATTTTGTTTATGTGGTGTACTACATGGATCCATTTGCACATGTTAAACCATCTTTGTGCCCCTGGGATGAATTCTACTTGATTGTGATGTATAATCTTTTTTTTTTTTTTAAGTTTATTTTATTGATTTTTGACAGAGAGAAACAGAGACAGAGAGAGACAGAGAGAAGTGGGAGGGCCCAGAGCAGTCTCCATAGTTGACATTAGTTTTCTATATAGTTTCACTCCACAGGTGGGCACAGGGCTGCGCAGGGCAGGAACTGGGCCAGGAGCCTCCCACATAGGTCCCGGCAAGAACTGAACTTGGGGCACACCCCAGTTCAGCATGTGGGTCCGCATGGGCCGGGGCCGGGATTCGATCCTTGAGGCTTCAAAGCAAGTGCTTTACCCGGTGAGCCATTCCAGCTTTCCCTGTATAATCCTTTTAATGGACTGTTATATTCTATTTGCTAGCAAATGCAGTGTTCTTCAAAGATATTGGTTTGTAGTTTTCTTTTTTTGCATTGTCCTTACCAGGCTTTGGTATTAGGGTAATTTTGACCTCATAGAATGAGGTGGGAAGTGTTGCCTTTTCTTCAATCAAGAGTTTGAGGAGCATAGATGTTAGTTTCTCTTTGAATACCTGGTAAAACTTGTTCGTGAGACTTTATAGTCCTGGACTTTTGCCTTTGGGGAGGTTTTGGATGATTGTTTCAATTTCCTTTCTGTTGTTTTAACTATTTAGATTATCCAGCTCTTATTGGTTCAGATTATGGAGATTATACATTTATAGAAACTTATCTGTTCTTCTAGACTGCTAAATTTGGTGGCATATAGCCCTTCATAGTATTCTTGTATGTTCTTTCGTGTTTCTGTGGTGTTGATTGTAATTGTTCCTCTTTCATTTCTAATTTTAATTATCTGTGTCTTTTCTCTTTTTCCCTCAGTGAGACTAGCCAAGCGTTTGTAAATTTTATTAATTTTTTGAAGAATTAGCTCTTTGTTGCATTGTTTTTCTTTCTATTGTTTTTCTGTTCTCTATTTCATGTAGTTCTGCTCTAATTTTTATTATTTTCTTCCTTCTGCTTTGTTTCATTTGTTTGTCTGTTTTTCTTTTTCTAGTTCTTTAAGATGCGGTATTAGTTTTTTTTGTGTGATTTTTCTTGTTTCTTGAGATAGGCCTGTAGTGACATAAAATTCCCTTCTATTACTGTTTTCCATGCATTCCAATAATTTTGATATGTTGTGTGTATTCATTGTCATTAGTTTCTATGTATTTTTAAATCTCTTCTTTTATTTCTTCTCTGATCCAGTCATTTTTTAATAACATGTTTAATTCCCACGTATATGTGTTTTATTTCTGCTTTCTTTTTACAGTTGATCTTCAATTTCAAAGCTTTGTGGTCAGAAAATATACTTGATATGATTTCAATCTTGTTAAATTTGCTGAGGCTAGTTTTGTGACCCAGCATGTGGTCTATCCTTGAGAATGTTCCATGTGCACTAGAAAAGACTATACAGTCTTGTGTTGTAGGATGAAATGTCCTATAAATGTCAATTATATCCAGTTGCTGTAATGTATTATCTAAAGTTGGCATTTCCTTACTTATTTTTTGTTTGAATGATATGTCTATGGCTATCAAGTGGGTGTTTAGGCCCCATACAATAACAGCATTTTTGTCAGTTTCTCCTTTTAGAGCTGTTAGCAATTTCTTTGTAAATATTGGTGGTGCTTTCTGGTTGGGAGCATGTATATTATTAAGTGTCATGTCTTCTTGTTGTATTGTCTCCTTTATCATTACAAAATGTCCATCTTCGTCTCTTATTACCTTTTTTATTCTGAAGTCTGTTTTTGTCAAATATACGTATAGCTACACCTGCTTTTCTCTGGATGCCATCTGCTTGAAGTTTTATTTTCTATCCTTTTGCTTTCAGTCTGTATTTGTCCTTGTGGCTGAGGTGTGTCTCTCTTTTTTTTTTAATATATATATTTTTTATTTATTTATTTTGACAGAAGAGAGAGAGAGAGAGAGAGAGAGATACAGAGACAGAGAGAGAACTGAACTAGGGGAGCTCCCAGTTCAGCATATGGTTCCGCACGGGCTGGGGCCTGGACTCGATCCCCGGTCCCCGGCGCTGCAAAGTGAGCACCCAACCCACTGAGCCATCCCGGCTTCCCCTGAGGTGTGTCTCTTGGAGGCAGCACAAGGTTAGGCTTTGTTTTTTAATCCGGTCTGTTACTCTGTGCCTTTTCACTGATGAGTTTAGTCCATTTACATTTAGGGTGCTGATTGATATATGATGATTTCCTATTGCTATTTTATCTATTGTTTTCTTGTAGCTCTTTGTTTCAATTGCTTATTTACTTTTTTTGTTCTACGAGTTATTTTATTTGATTGGTGTTCTATGATTTTCCCCCTCTATTTCCTGTTTTCTTTCTCTCATTTTTCTTTTGGTTAGGTGTCTCAGTTCTACATTATTTTTTGAGTGGTTATCATGAAGTTTTTGTAAAAGAAAGTTTCATATGTGCAGTGGTCCCCCTTCTTAGGCATGTTTCTTATCTCCATTATTTTTTGAAAATTTAAAACTTTACTTTCTATCCTTTTATGTTTTTGTTGTCCCAGTTCACCCCTATTTATTTTTGCATTTTATTTCAGGTCAAATAGTCTCCTTCAGTATTTCTTGAAATGTCAGCCTTATGCTGCAGAATTTCTTCAGCTTCTGAAGAAATGTTTGAAAATGTCTACTCCTTCTTATCTAAAGTATAACTCTTGGCTGGTAATTTCTCTCTTTTAATATCTTGAAGAATTGATTCCACTCCATCCTGGCTCGTAGAGTTTCTGTTGAAAAGTCTGATGATGGTCTGATGGGCTTTTCTTTATATGTTGTTTTTTTTTTTTCTGGCTTCATTGAGGATTCTCTCTTTGTCTTTGACTGTTGACATCTTCAGTAAATTGTGCCTTGGAGAAGGTCTATTAAATTTAAGGTAGCTAGGGGTCCTGTTTCCTTCTTGAATTTGAGGTTCTAGCTCTTTCCATAGATTTGGAATGTTCTCATCTACTATTTGTTTGGGAAAATTCTCTATGCCATTCCTGTCCTCTGTTCCCTCTGAAATACCCATTATTCTTATGTTGCTCTTTCTAATTGAGTCAAATATTTCTTGTAGTGGTCTTTCATTTCTTTAAACTCTCAGGTCTCTCTCTTCTTCCTTCTGTGATATTTTCATATTTCTATCTTTGATAGTTCTAATTCTTTCCCCCATCTGGTCCGCTCTGCTTCCTATATTAGCTATTTCATTTATTGTGTATCTCCAGAATTTCCTCTTTTTTTTTTCTCTCAATTTATTTGTTAAGATATTCCTTTTGCTCACAAATTCCCTTTCTGAGAATACTTAACTTCTTTCTGTGCTTAGTTGCCTTGTTTAATTTTTTTTTAATCTCTTAGAGTATTTTTAGAACTGCAATTTTGAATTCTGTGTCATTTACCTCATATATTTCCATATTTTTAAATACCTTTACTGGAGATTTTTCATTTTCTTTCTGAGCAACTTTGTTCACCAGGGTACACATTGCTGTTAGAATGTTTCTTTTCCTGGGCTTACGGACTTTTCCCCCTGTGAGACATGCAGAGGTCTTTCTTTCACTTCCCAGTTGGTATAGCTGCAGCATCTTACAATATTTTCTCTTGATTATTTGGTTTTATCACAGGGGGAGACTTCCTAGAAAGTGGGTTTCTCTTCTTTGGCTCAGTTGCCTTGGTTGCTGTGCTCTTCCTCTCTGGGAAAACATGGTGGGTGATCCCACTACAGTCAGAAGCTGTCACGCCTCCACGCTTCACAGTTTTCCTGGGCCCTTTTGCAGGTATCTGCAGAAAGGGAGGGTGGGGGTGGGGGTTTGTTGGAAAAGGTGCAGGTCTGTTTGCATCACAGGGTAATGGCAGGGCTGCAGCTGACTGTATGTAGGCACTGTGTAGAGCTGGGGAGGTGAGCTCTAGGAGAGGATAAGGGGAAGCAGCCAGGGTCTGTGTCCAAAGTTGCACAGCAGTCTGTCTGGCTGGGGCCCCACCTGGTCCAGGAACATTCCATGCTAAAACCACTGGCCCTGCGCTCCAATCATTGGTCTTACACTCTAGATGCCCGCCCTGTATGCTGGCCACTAGCCCCATTTCCTGACAGCTGGCCCTGTGCTCTGGCCACTGGACCCACTTCCTGGCAGCCGCCCCATGCTCTGGCCACTGACCCCAAGCCCTGACAGCTGGCTCCATCTCCCAGCTGCCTGCTCTGCTCTTGGGCTATCCATGCTGTATTCCATCCACTGGTGCCATGCTATGGTCGCCTGTACCACACTGGGGAGGCTGCTCTCTCTGAGTTTCTGCTGCCTGAACCATGCCATGGTCACCCACACCTCAGCTTTTGTCAAGTTCTCAGCTTTGAACCCACCCAAAGTCATTCTGCACCTCATCCCATGCTCCCATGCTTCTACACTTCCACCTCAGTCTCTCCTCCACCAATCTCCAGCTGGTCTCTGGGTCAGTCTCCTCTGGGTCATGTTCCATGGGGTATCTATACAACGCGCCATTTCTTTTTCCCCTTTCTCTCACTTGCCTCCCTTTTGCTGGCCTTTAAAGTGTTTTCTTGCAATGAATGGGTCTCTCAGCTGAGGCTGTGTGTTGCTTAGAGATTCTCTGGTTGGATTTTAGTTGTTCAATTCAATGTACTTTTAAGAAGAGATTTCAAGAGCTCCTTTCATGTGGCCATCTTGATGATGTTTCCCATCATTTTTAAAATAATCCTTGATACAAATTTATTCTACTTAAATCTCATGTTTCCATATCAGTCTGAAAATATCTGTTTATATTCCAAAGGCTGAAAGCTCTCTGTCCTGAAAGGTAAACTGTGGCTGAGCACTCCACATAAAAAGGCAAGCAAGTTCCTAGCCATCTACTCTCTTCAAAACAAATTAAGGAGTTTCCTTCAATAAACTCTAACCAGAATTGACTTGTCTACTTTATATACACAATTCTAGCCATCCCCATAAAATCAACTCAGTAAACACAGCCCTTTTACTCCATCCCTTGCCACCTGTCAATAACTCTTGCTGCCTTTCCATCCTTTGATGACTTACCACTAATCATATGAAAGTTTTCCTCCATATAATTTATTTCACTTGGAAAAGACTTTATTTTATTCTCACTTGATTCTCAATTTTTAATTAATTAATTAATTTTTATTGTTAAATTTAATGGGGTGACATTGGTTGGTAACAATTAGTTTCCAGATGTATAAGTCCACATCACATTGCCCATGTATCACATTATGTGCCCACCACCCAGAATCAGCTCTTCTTCCATCACCATATATCCGGTGCCCACTCCCACCACCCCCCACAACTTCAATTTTTTTTTCAAATGGGTATTATTTCAGGACAAAGATCCTCTTGTTTCTTCCTGTCTAAACCTATTTTATCTTTCCCTGCCTATTTATCATAGAACTTTATCATTACATTTATTATTCATCATTTGGGAAACATGATTTAGTTGAAACAGAAATTTAAGTGGTAAAAAAGAGAATGTTCCATTTGTCAATTCATCTGATCCCTTGAAACAGACACTGTCTAGATGATGTTTTGAGGATTAACCATCTGATGCAATAGCTACAAATATATCTGAGTTATTTCAGTGGGATCCAGACTTGGAAGAACATAAGAAATATTTTCAGATCTCTTTCTCCTTTGTTTTTAAAGTATAAAGTAATAAAATATTGAATTATTTCTTATCATTCCTATAATACTATAAAAGTTAGATGAAAATAATAACTGAATCAATGGTAATTATTTAATCACCAATTTTCGGAATGAATTAAAACATTCCCATAAATCCTAAAATGTGGTAAATGCAAGGAATTCAATTTAGTATAGTTAAAACTATATATCTATATCTTAATGGTTTCATGCATAGAATACTCAGGAAAATTACTAGAGGTATTTCAGTTATGTAGCAAATTCTTATTTCAAGATTAACTTGACATATAGATACATGATTGTTAAGAATAATCAAGTTTTTCAAATGTCTTGTTTAAATGTTCATATTATGTTTAAATGAACAACTTCTTTGTTAAATACCCATTAAATTAGCTCATGTTAGTTCACACTGCACAAGAAAGCTGTCTGTGGATTAAGAACATTGAGATTCATTGGTAAACAATGCTGAAAAAAACTTTTACTATTTTTCATCCCTTCCTTTTCAATATTATATTTATGAAAAAGAACACAGGGTCTCTTTAGAACTTCAAATATTCATGAAGTGACACATTTCAAAGTGATAGCTACGTCATCGAAGAGCAATACTTCTCTGAAGTAATATCAAAAAAGGCTTTACTTTTCATATTTAAATACTCTGAGCACATGCCTTTATATTATTGTTTTACTTTTCACTCACCCTTGAAAACTTAAATAGAAACAAAATAGACACAACTATCACAAAGACACTTTTCTTTTCTCAAAGATCACAAAATACAAACAGTTGCATATTGTTGGCAACATTAACTCAACCACACGATTTTGTACTGTTTTGGATTTCAAATCAGAAGACTCAATAAAAATAAACCACATGGAGTGTCACACTGGGATAGCACGCTACCACAAGACCTGCAGTTTTGCATCTGGAACATGTAAAAGCTGTGATTTGCCATACTCGCATGGCTTCTCCTACCCAGGGCACCCTGACAGGGGCCCACCTGAATTCTACCATTGTCACTGAAAGGAAGACAAACGGCACGTGATTCTCTCCAGACTGTTGGTTCAACTAAGAACCACATGTCTGCAAAGGTGCTTACCCTATGAATCCCCAGCTCATTGCTAAAACCACACATTGGCTGTGCCTTGTAAGCAAAATCAACTGTTCCCCTGTCCTACTGGGATACCATTACTCCACCAGGAAGTTAGCCAGTCATTCAGAACTGGCACTAAAGGCTAATATAGCACAACACATCTTAAGAAAGTAATAATTCATATTATATCAAAGTTTCAAACCCAATAAAGCTATTATTATTGTTACTATTAATACTATTTTATCAAGATATCAAATTTTGAGGCTGGTTGACAACAAACAATATCTGATTGCTGCAGAAATTAAGTGGGATCCCAGAATTCCTTTCCAGAACCTCCCTAGTGATGGTTAATATTCACTGTGTAATATATATAGCTGGAGTCCGCCAGAGATTTGAAGCAACTAATCAGAGTAGAGCACAGATCAGAATTTCCTTTTTTCCCTTTTTTGTTCTAAGTGGATTTATAAATATGAAAATTTTTTTCTCTAATTCTGTATAGTTAGGCCCCCTTTTAAAAGCTCTGGGATTCATCAAACAAGAATTGTATATTTTATTGACAAAAAGGATGACTGGAGTAAGAAAAAAACATCCTTTCATCTATTTTGAGGATCAGTTTTGAAAGAAAAACTAAACTTCAATTTTCAGTAGTTTTCATTTTTCTTTCTTTTCTTTCTTCCTTTTTTTTTAAAAATACCATTTTGGTTATATTTTTGGAAAAATAAAAAATATAGACAGGATGATTAGAGATTTGTATTTTTTTTCATAAAATGATGTCATTTTTTTGAAAAGACACAACCTTTTCAGAGGTTGAATGTGTTTCCTATCAACTTAGTTCTGTCCTTGGGAAATTTTTGGTTCTTTCCACACATCATACATTTACACATGCATGATTTTTAGTTTATGCAAAAACTATATTACCCTGAAAATTGGTTTATTTAACAAAAGTTTATTAATTGCCTGTGTCCCACAGTGTTTCAGGAGCTGGACATAGGAAAAACAAGCCTTCAAAAATAAAACATTCTAATTGGGGATACCTATACATCTAAAGTAGTAATAAGGTACCTTCAGTGTTTGAATTGCTGTGAAAAAAAATTAAAACCGGAGAATGGGAATGAAACATTTTACAATGGAAAATTCCTAAAAACATTTTGGCTGTCTTGATACAACTGTGATTCAGTTAAAAATGTGTAAAAATAAGAACATCATTCCATGAATTAAGAGGCTGACACAGAATTCAGAGTCACATAAGACGTGTAACAAATGTAGAGGAAAGGGCATGTTCTTCAGCTTTCAAAGTGGTCTGTGAGATCCCTGCGGAGGGTTCTCTTCAACTACCAACTCCCAAGACAACATCTGGCTTTCAGAGCCACCATTATCATTATATTGCCAAGGAGAAAGAAAAAATAAAGTAATCTGCATTTTGGAAGTTCTCTATGGATAAATGCTAAGTGATAGATGTATCTCATCTTAAGACTTTCCTAGTGGGTTTCTGTACAGTGTGATTGGCCGGGTGTTTAGCAAATAGAAAAAAACCATGAGTGACTTGTTTTTAAAATAAGTATGTATTTTTGTCTAAGACATAACAGGTTTTGTTTTTCTTTGTGATGTTATTACAAGAAAATACCATTTTTCTTTTTTAACAATTTTAGAACTTTAAAGAGGTACCAAATAATAAAGCAAAAGAACTAAAAAGCAAATGAATGGGTGGTTTCACCATCTCCCACCCTTTAGTGGAAAATCAGTTTAACACTTTTGACAGATAATGTATACATTGTTCTGAGTGGCAGGATAATTTTAAAATTCCTTTACAGACAATAGTGCTTTTATTAATGGGAGATGTCATAAGATTAGACCTGTACACCTTACTGAAGCTGAATGTCTACCTCTGACAGATCCTTGTATGTAATAAATGTGGTCAGTACAAATGTAAAATGTTCCATTTTCCTGGCTGGCTCCACATGCCTGGTGATTTTCCATGCTGCCAGGGATCAAGAGCAAAGCTGTAGTTATGCTGCTGGGTAATGTAAGAAGCCACATCAAAGAGATCTTTAAAAAGTTCAGTTTAGCAAATAAGACTTTCAATTTATGTCAGCAATGGGGATGAGACTTAACTGAAGGTCCACTCATAGGCCATTGTACGGACACACACATAGTCAGCAACGTGTAAGGTGTTCACGTTCCTATTCCAACATTAGATGTGTAAACTAAAGACTTAAAATTCAATTGTATATGTACCCATATTCAGGTTTAAAAATACATTTTGAAAGATCTAATTGGTTAAGGTGATATATACTAAAGGAGACCAGACCACCTTCAAACCCAATTGTAACTGCTCTTTTTGATGTAGGTAAAAAGTATTAAAGTAATGAGCTGAATCATGATTCCTAAGAAAACCCATTACTTTTCTTTGTTTTAATTCATGAACCAGTAAAAGCTTGGATGTGATTAGAAACCATTAGGAAAGTGAGGTATTTTTCCACTAGGATACTAAGAAAGTTCTTAAAAGGGTTTTCATTTTATCAAGATTTTATATCTGTTCCTATAACTAAAATAATTTTGGTCAATGAATATATACACATTTGATAGATCTATAACATTTGTCAGGGAGGGAGGTAACAAAAAGTTTGTATAAAATTCTCAGATGCTCTTTTGAGGGAATATGAGGAAAGTTACAAAATGTTTAAGAAAAATGGAAGACCACTCAGAATTTTTTAGGGAATTAATAGCAGTTTTGCTCTGTTGTAAATTATAATCGCACAGGAGAAGAAAAAGAATAATAACAAAAACTATTAATATATTTTGTCTGTGAAAAGTTATTATCCTTAAAGTATTTATACTTATCAATGAAGTATATTCATATTAAAAACAAACAAACAGCCTGAGGCATACCAGGGCTCTCTGGAAATTATCCAGCCAAATAATTATTCTTGTTATATTGAAAATGGCTGGATTTTTTTTCCAGACAGACCTCATACTTGTTGACAATAAAGCATATTACCCAGGGAAAATACCAACAAAGCTAATTAGAGTATACTTGTCATAGTTTTAGGAACAGAAACTGGATTCACCAAGAGAATCTAAAATAAATGAGTCAGGTGTTTTCTACGTTGTTTAATATTGTGTCTCCTCAGGGTAAAATAAAATAAGAAATAGATTACTTCAGGAATATGGATGAAATAATATTTTTTCAATCAACGTATAAAATACTAAGTGAAATATTCATTTGAGGATAGATCATGAAACATAATGATTCTATAGAACACTGAAAGAAGACATCCATCTTGAAGTTTGGAACGACAAGCTAACATCTGAGACAGTAGATAGTAACCCAGTTCTTGGCCTTTCTTTTCCTTCTTTTAAATACTGACTTGAAAACAAATCCCCAAGCTGTCTTCAAGATTAAATTCCCATAACATAAAATCCATTGCCATAGAAAAATTTGATATATATCTTTTTATTCGCTGCTTCATATGATTGTAATTTTAAAATTTATTGCTGTTAAGTCTCCACTAAATAAGTAAGGATATGTTTGCCTGTTTTTGTTTTTTGGTATATATTTGCCTGTTGTTTTTTTTGTTGTTGTTTGTTTTTGTAAACAGACTAAAAATGTTACAAGGGTTTTTTAAGCAACCAGGGAATTAATGAACTTTCTTGATTTAAAAATCAATACACTTCCTGAACAGCCCAATGTGTTAAATGACATTCTTTCAAAACCATTCTGTCAAAGCTAAGTTTGAAAGGCTGTTCAGTACTTAATCAGATATATCCTTGTGCTGAGGCAGAACAAGTCCATGACACAAATTAAAAAGGTGTATGATAAAAAGAAAACCCCACCAGGCAGGAAGAAGAGCAAAATCAAAGGCCTGGGCCTGTTGGGATGTATTTTTCACTCCACAAAGCGAAGTGAAAATTAAGTGTTTCTTCCCCAAATGGAGGACAACACATTTCTTTCTCTTGTCCTAAGAATAAACCTGACAGTTGGAAGACTGACAAGGCTCCATGCAAGGCAACAATGTGCAATGCTCCAATCCTAAGTATCTTGGGTTTCTTAGTCCTCATGCTACAGTCTCATTAACACCATGTTCAAATGTTAGAGATCATCAACGTTTTCAAACTGTTTTTGTTTTGTTTTGTTTTAGTTTGAGCTCTAAAACTTTCTTTCAACCCTATTCCAAAACAGAATCATAATTAAAGTTCAATACAATAAAACACTGTAAAACAGTTCTGGTTAAAGCAGGTAGCTCAGGCTCTAGACACACCAGCCTGATTTTAGTTCAACTTCCTCCCTTGAAAATGAGAACAGATGGAGGATCTGAATAACTTGCTTGAACGTCTTCAGCTAAAACCAGAACCCAGATCTCCTGATACAGTTGCCAGATTTGCAAATAATTATCATTTTTTAGTATAAATATGTGCCAAACATTACATAGGACATTCTTACACTAAAAATAATTTGCTATTTATCTGGAATTCAACTTTAACTGAACATCTTATATTTTAACTGCCCCACCCTCTGCTCTCATCCAAGGTTGTAATGGCTATATTGACATTGATTCTACTGGTTCTCCTTCTTCTTGCAGGCTTAACCTGTCCAACTTAGTATTTTAGAACTTAATTAGGAAAGTAGTGACTGAACAGTTTTATAGACAGGTGATATCAAAGTTATTTATTTATTTATTTATATATATATTTTTATTTATTTATATATTTTTATTTTTGACAGAGAGAGAGAGAGAGATACAGAGACAGAGAGAGAACTGAACTGGGCGAGCTCCCAGTTCAGCATACGGTTCTGCACGGGCCGGGGCCGGGATTCGATTCCCGGTCCCGGGCGCTGCAAAGTGAGAGCTTAACCCACTGAGCCATCCCGGATTCCCCAAAGTTATTTTATATATTCATCTTACTATTGTCTTTTTGTATAAATGTACAGATATATATATATATACACACACACATACATACATATAATACATATTAACTTTTCATCAAAAATTATTTTTGGTTTAAATAAGCATTTGTATTATATAAAATATACCATACTTATAAAGTAGAATAAAGAGTTTGAATAAAGTGCCTTCTGCACTCTGCAGTGATAATTGCTTTATTGAATAAGGATCTGTTAAGGGTACATCTTGACACTTAAAATTTTTCCCTTTGATTTATAATTATTTTTAAGTGGTTGCAGGGAGGCTATAGTTCAAACCCAAAGTAGTTTAAACTGACTGTCTTCCTTTTCTTTTGAATTTTCAGGAAATGTAGTCACTTCTGGGTAAAACTACTTTATTCACCAATTTATTTAAAATATATAAAAAAACCCCTGATGCATCTATGTTTTGAACAAAACAACAATGTAAGAGAGAAATCTACTGAAAATGGGATCATCAAGTTAAAATGTGTCCAGTTTACTTATATTTTGGCCATGGATATGACATCAAGATTTCCGAATCAAGCAATGGAGAAAAACCTACATGAACCACATCGCGAGCTGTCATAAAACACAAAATTCCTCAGTAACATTCATGAACGTTTTAATGTTATTAAGCAAAAGTTATTTGCATTTATAATCTGTCTGTTCCTTGTGAAGATTTTCAGGAACGTTACTTCTGAAATTCAGCCTATCGAGATGCTTGGCACCACCAAGTTTTCACAACGCTCATTTGAAATTTTTATTCACCCCTTTGTCTTCAACCTCTAACACTTTCACTAAGATGAGACAAATGCCTATATTTAACAACATGAGTTGATATGCCACTTAAATTTAAAAGATTTCAAATAATTAGTCATGAATCACCAAATCCCTGCCTCACAGTAGAACAATATTACAATAGCAATTGTTGGCAGTTATCAAACCACTGCAGTCCAACTGGCCTTCCCAAGCTGGGGTTAAAAGCTGGCCTCCGGAAATCAATCATGCTCTCAGCAGAGAAGACTATTTCAGTGATGTGAAGGCTGAAATGGAGACTATAATCTTTTGTGATTACCCTTGAGGCTGAAGCAAACGCAAAAAGGAGTCTATGAATTGCTGATAATTTCCTGTGATGACTGATTCCTGGGAAATTCTGATATTACTCGTGCTCTGTAACAAAATGAGAGTTCCCCAGAAATGTAGCTTCAAGAAACTCCACTTCTGAGTCTTTCAATGCTTCTTCAGAAGCTACTCACCTTTTAAAGGGGCCAGGCCTGTGAGGAAGCAGCTCTGTCTCTGAAGACAATGGAGGATCTGATTACACAAGGAGTGATGAACTGTGTGTTACAGCCTGTCTTTCTGGAAAGTTTTTTTTTTTTTTTTTTTTTAATGAAGGAATTGATTTAAGCTGTATTTGTATTAGACATTTTTCTCCTCAACAGATGTCTAGAGATTGATACATTTCTCTGTTTCTAGTAGCGATGAAGCTATGCTTATCTTAGCTTGTATAATATTAAAAGTTTTATTTAGGCTCATATTTGTATTCTGAAAAAAGATAGTTTTCATATGTATGTACATACCCTTAAGATCTATATAATATTTTAGAATAGAATATAAAACTACTACTTTGTTTTATGTAAGCATCAAATTTACAGTTATATGTCATTGCTCAGGGCACAGGTTAAGTGGGTCCTTCTCATATGATTGGCAATTAAATTCAGGAAAAAAGGAAGGAGGAAAGGGAAAGGGAGACATGTAACAGCCAAAAGGCCAAATAATTTTTAGAATAAATTTCCGTTATCTGTACATGACAGATAATAAAATACATTGACTACTATGACTGTGTTTAAAATATTTTTTTAAATTACCATTTTAATCAGTGTCAATTCAATTAATGAATAATTTGAAATTACGGTTTTATGTTTGGAAATTAATAGTATTAAAAATATCAGAAAACATTGGTATGTCTTAGGAGTCAGTGACGAAGTGTCATAGCTACATAGCTGTCATGTTCACAACACCTTTATACATAGCATGTAAAGTCTGACTATCGTTGAAGTTAAAAAAGTAATAGTATAGTCCAGCCAAGCCTGTTGTGGTTGTTACCACCCTGAACTTAGTGTACCTTTTCCTCACTCCTGCCCCAATTCAGTGCAGCTCCTCTTCACTGCTCGCAGGCAGTCAGGTGATTCTGATCTTGAAGTACGCCCTACTATTATCTCATTCAGCTAAACTAAATTGAGCACCTGTTTAGTACTAGACATGGCTACTTTAAAGTATAAATTTCTATTTCAATAACTAGGTCTTGGGGAAGCTGGGATGGCTCAGTGGGTTAAGTGCTCACTTTGCAGCCCTGGGGACTGAAGATCAAATCCCGGCCCCGGACCATGCGGACCCATATGCTGAACTGGGGAGCGCCCCCAGTTCAGTTCTCACGGGGGCGAGACCCCGGCCCAGTTCCTGCCCTGTGCAGCCCCGCCCACCTGTGGAATGAAACTATGTGGAAAAACCAATGATGTGCAACTATGGAGACTGTTCTGGGCCCTCCCCCTTCTCTCTGTCTCTGACTCTGTATCTCTCTCTCTCTCTGTCAAAAACAATAAATAAATCTTTAAAAAAAATAAAAAAAGAACTAGGTCTTAGCCATATGTAAGAGGGCTATCTGGAAAAAAATCCAGCTGGATAGTTTCTGGATAGCCCTCATATGATCTTAGTGTCTACCTTAATTAGAATTGTTCTAATGTACACAGCCAGCCCCAGTAATAAACATAACTTGGTTTATTTAAGGTAATTGATTAGCAAGAGGAGATCAAAGAGATAAAAATATTCATAAGAATCTTAATATTATTTACAAGAATAGAGTTTGCTGTTTTAAGAGTTCTTTCATAAACATTATCTCATTTGAACTAAACTATTTAAAATAATAGGGTGTTACGTTATATAGTTATGGATTTTTTCAGACTCTTCAGAAATGTTCTAAATATTCAGCCATAGTCTCAATTTTCCATAAACTCAAATTTTCATGATGGAATGATATAGACTAGGAAGGTATTGTTACCCCTAGTTTTAAAATAAGGAAAGGGGGAATTAAATGGTTTTCTCAAGATCAAAAAAAAAAAAAAAAAAATGAGTCCAGATATGACTTGGTGCTTTTCCCCTATGCAATGAAGTAGATGCCTCTACCCACTTCTCCACTCCACTCTGGTGCTGTTTCCCTGGGTGGCACCAAGCAGAATGAAGGCCGGGTAGGACTGTTGAGGCTTACAGTGGAACAACTCAAGCAGCAGTACTGCTCTGAGAGTGAACCCCCCCCACCTCCATGTGAATTTGGAAAGAGGCAGGCTATAACTGATAAATGAGTGACTAAATGAATGTCCCCGACTCGTGTAAAAGATAGATACGTCAAAAGTTAAAAATTAAATATAGGCCATGTAACAGTGGCTATTAATAATCATTTTAGAACCTAATAGCTTCAGCTCAATTTGGAAAATAGAGATTTTTGTGGATTTGATTATATTATTATGACAATGAACCGTTTTACATATTATGGAAGTTTGGCATCTACATGTGGAAAACAGTGAAATTAGACTCAGACACATGTTTATCATTGTTGGAGGCTTTCTGTACAATTCTAATTTATTGTAAATCATAAGCCTGTGAAAGAGATTATACATATTTTCTACTATACCACTCAGATCTAAAAACTATTCACAGCAAGAAAATACCAGTATTCAACTGACAGGAAAAAACATCTATTTCTAAATAGAATATACTGCAAAGGAAAGTACTCCAACCTGACTTTAGGTGACACAAAGATTTATTTAAAAAATACGAACAACCTGTGAGTAATATACACATTTAAATTTAAGATATGGGAGGATAGAGACTAATACTTGCTTATCTGATATTTAGCTTTTTTTCCTATGTAGTGGTAGCGCTGTCTCCTGAAAAATATTAGAAGATTGCATTATATTCTCCAATCTCCTGATCTGCCGAAAGGGTACAGCAATGACACATGTAGCCTATTTCATATGTGAATGTATTAAAAGTATTAATTGTAAAATGTCTTTAAAATATGTGAAAGCCCCCTGATACTAGAATTCCGTAAAAATAAGGTATTATCCATAAAATTTCATTTTTTCATCTTATTTCAAGCACCAGAACATAAAAAGGAGGACAAGAAACCCTAAACTGACAGCTAAATCTGTGAAAAATTGTATTTTTTCAAGATTTCCACTGAGCTCCACAAAGATGTCAAAACTTCACAGATTGCTAAATAGTATTCTAATTCATCTTTAGCACCCTCAATGGCAACTATAAGAGGCTGAAATATTCTAAAACATGTTTTTCTCCCCAAAGGAGACTTGAGAATTAATTCTGAATATAAGAATCTAGAGGGAGGGGAAAAAGACAAAACAGGCAAACAAACAAAACAACTAAAACAAAAATAAAAAAGAGGTCTGTGCTATTGGATGGGTTCCCAAGCTTTTGAAAAAAGTTTCTTAGGGAACACCAGCGTCCATTAATGTTTATAGAGCAGTTTAGAAATACTGTTTCTGGGCTGGAGGGAATGTTTTATACAATAATATTTTGCTACTTTTTATATTTCTGAAACTCTCCTACTTTATCACAGGCATCTAAAGGCATGTTCACTGAGATAAACTAAGAACAAGGTAGTTGTTGGTTTTGACTTCTTTTAATTAACTGAAGATTTGTTAAGAATAAGATTAAAATTTTTTTTTAAGTAGAGGGCCTGACATGGACACTTTTTGCAAGTTGACTGTACTCTTGAAAAATGCTGACCTGGGACAGCGCCAAGACTGAAGGCCTGTCTTGCCAGAAAATCTGATGTACCCTCCAAGTACACATAATCCTTGAAACTCTAGCACTGAAGATGAAGCCCCAGAGCCATGTGAGGTTGAGACTAGGATAATGAAAGGGACACGGCAAGAGGACATAGCATCGTGGGACTACAGGTGCCTCTTCTCTCAAACTCCTGAAACCTGTGTTCCTTTACCCCACTAAGGCGCATCAAGGTCATAATTTGATGTCTTGTGGCAGCTTTAATCAACTGAATTGACTATTTTTCACTATGAGCAGACTTATTTATTATGTTATGATGAATCATATAAGAGGAGGAAGTAATTTCTATCAGTGAACAGCTTCTTTCTGTCTTATTCACTGTAACTCTTCCTTAGCACAATGATTGGCACATACACACAATTCAATAAGTGGTTATGAATGAATGTCTTTTCTGAGGCACCCTGTACAAATAATTTAAGGAGAGAAAACATATATGACTGCACATTATATAAACATCCTTATGTAAATATGCAAACCATATAAATAATATTTGCATTCTAAAGGTGTTTCAAGAGTAAGTAGAGACAAGGAGGATTTGAACACAGAATCTGTAGTAGATAAATCCTGAGACTTTGAATAAGGCAAGGAACATGAGTTAAATTTAAAAAGAACATGTTTGTGGTTTAAAGAAGAGGAAGACAATAGTGCAAATGTAGTATTTTTTTCCTCCCAGTGGTCATGCTTATATAATTTTTCTCTCCGTCATATTTAATAGGGATGTAAAAATTACTGGGCAGGAATCTATGCTTAAATATTTGTAGAAAATCTATTAGTTCTGTACAACATTTCAAAGATTTCCTGTAACTATTTTTTTGTAATGATCTGGGTAGTGTTGCGAACTTGTCTAAGTGCTATAATATGCTATTATCCGGTTCCCTTTTCAAGTAAATTGGAGTAACCATGGAAAATTTCAGTTTTGCATTTTAAGCATATCATGAAGATAAAAATTCAACCACATTCTCTTTTTTATTCAACTCGGATAAACATGTCATTTCAAGTAGCTGGATATACTAGTATCCTAGGAACTATGGAATATATAACTTTTTAGTTAAAGCAAAGCACTACTAGAGTAAAAAAAGAAGTGAAAAGCAAAATTCACATTTGGATTGTATTAGCAGAGGTAAAGTATTTTATCTAAAATAAATTAAAGAAAAATTCAAATAAAAATAAAATGTGTACCCAAGTATTTAAATAAGGATTTCATTAAATAGATAAAGGTATTAAAGGCTGATAAAAAAATTTAAATATTGTGGCTTACTTTCAGGTTTCCCTATAAGAACACTACTTGGGAAATGGCATGAATAACCGGTAATAGCAAAGTAAATGATATTTTGATTACTAATTTACTTATTTGGCCCTCTTTGCTAAATATATTACTAACTCTACTACAAGAAAGAAAAATAAATTCATTGATATTGCCAAACTATTAAATACCCAGATTCTCAAGGGATCCCAAATGATAAAATAAATGATAACCACATAGATCAGCTTAGTATGGATGATTTCAAAGAATCACATAGTGATTTGGGACTTCATACTTTAGAAATAATCTTCATTCTGTTCCACATTTTGTTCACATGTTAGAAAAATCATAATTTCAAGGTAAGCAGTAAAAATCAGATTATTTTTCACTACACACTCAAAAAGATTATTGAGCCTCTTGCAATAAAGCAGTAATAACCTCCATTGTGCTTGTGTTTTCCTGGAGCAATTGCAAAGACACAACAGGACTGACAAAGACATTTGAAACAAATGGCATGAAAAATACCTGTCAATCTACAGAGAAACTGAGAGGTGACTATGGTCTCAAGGCAGCGCTTGACTATCGCTACAGTTCTTGAGAGTCCAACAAATACATCTGTGCATGTGTACAATATGTGGCTGTTAAAAAGAAACTTGACCTACTTATCATCACATACAATATATACATTGCTTATGTGTCTTAATAGGCTTGGGCTGCGATAACAAAATACCATAGACTGGGTGGCTTAAAGAGCAGAAATTTATTTTATCATAGTTCTATAGGCTGAAAGTTCAATATCAGGGTGACAGCACAATCAGGTTCAGTGATAGCTCTCTTATTGGTTTGCAATGGCTGCCTTCTTGTCATGTTCTTATGTGGTAGAATAAGGGAAAGCTCCCAGGGGTGTCTTCTTATAAGGGCACTAATACCAGTACGAGGACCCCACCCTTATGACCTCACCTATCCCTAATTATCTCTCAAAAGCCCTCACCTCTGAATACCTTCACTTGGGTGTTAGGACTTCAATATATGAATTTGGAGAGAAAGATACAAACATTCAGTTCATTACAGTTTGTGTGTAGATGTGTTTCTATGAGTCTTATTATATTAAATTAATAATATCCATTGTGGGAAATATATAATTTATTTCCATTCTGAAGAAGTATCTTCTTAAGGAGAATTTAACATTATTATTCCAGTTGTTCAATATCAAGTATTATCCCAGTTGAATAAAGATAAAAATTAGATCCACAGTAAAGGAGATAGTATATATTTTGGAAGCCACCAAAACATTATTTAAAAGGACAATTATGGAGCATTTGTCAAATTGAAAGTAAAGTGAATAACAACATAATAAAAATAGTTGTACAAGCATACAAAAAATTTTTTTTGTCTTGAATACTATAAAGTTTAGTAACTATTTTCATTTTGCCTATACTTCTTGGTTTTTATTATCTTGATTTTTCTAGTCTATTTATTCAATTTCTTATAAGTTTCTTGGGCTTTGGGATAATTTTGTTTTATTTATTTTCTTTATCTTCTTCCCCAAACCCAGAACTCTTCAGTGCATATACTATGCTTTCAATAAACTTCAGTAACTAATGACATTTTTGTTGTTGTTGCTGTTTGTTTTTTTTAACTAAATGCTCTTAAGACTATGGTTTAGGACAAAGAATGTGGTAGATACTTATAAAGTTTCCACATGATTCATATAGAGGAAGCTGGAACAATAGCTTGGGAGAAGTTTGTAACTGATTATTGCATTTAGATTAAGAAAGAATGACAGTTCTCAGGCAAATAAAAGTAAAAATAAATACCTGGGTCTATTGCCCAATATTCAGAAGGAGCTCAGGAACGTTAGTATTCCCCATGCTGAATGGGAGAACACGAATATTCAAAACCAAGGAACTGGGGCCCTTTCTTCTGTCCCCTCTCTCCCTTCCTTCCTTTTTCTCTTTATTCCTTCAAAAAAGTGTATCGAGCACCTGTGCCAGGCACCAAGCACACAAAAATAAATGAAACATACTCCTGTCCTCAAGGATTTGACATTCCAGTGAAGAAGACAGATAATCGGGTAATCAGACTGTGCGGTGTGACTACAATAATGAAGGTAATTTGGTGGTACTTTGGAAATAGAGATTGAACACTTAATTTAGACATGAAGACTCACAGAACACTTTCTGTGAGGGAGGTGAAATCTAAGTTGAGCCCTGAACAACAAATAATAAGGTAGGGTGGCAGGGTTGGAAGTGAGCATTAGTGGGTAGCCAGGCAGTGAAGCCTATTAAGCTTTAGATATAAAGGTCAAGCTCCTTAAAAATTTATTATTATTTTTTCTGGACAGTCTTTTACCTGTGGCTCAAAACCACCCCATTCTAAGGTACAACTGCTGACATGCAGAGTTAACATCGTTATTCTCTAGACATTCCTCCCTGATATATAGCCCATCATAAATTATCAGTGATCCAAGCTCCATCTTCTCTAGCTTGGCTATTCATAATTCTGCTTGGCCTGTGTCTTGAATTATTTGCCTATTATTCACATATAAACACTGACAAAGATTATGTCAGTTGTGGAACATAAGGCAAGACAGACACTAAATGAACGGTCTGAGGCATGAATCTTCATTGCATACAATTTTGTAGAGAACAGGCACCCATTCTGTTTTGGAATATGACAGGATCTCATTTCATTCTTGCTATGATTCAGATGTAACATCACTATACTCCATGATGAAAACAAGAGGAAGCCATTACTTTATACATATATATTTAAAACCACTTAAAGATAATAGCAAAACTTCAAACTTCGAAAACTACCGGTATCAACTATGGTCTCAGAGTACAGTGTTTTTATACTACTGATAATAATTATGAGTTAAAATACATTTTTTATATTTTCTAATATTATTCTGATGAAAAAATAAAGTGATTAAAGTAGCATTCACCTTGGTTTTCAAAAAAAAACAAACACGTGGACTGAGTAGAATATACTTAAATTTTTCTAACAAGAAACTATAACTTTTTAATATATACTCTACTTCATAGAAATGTTTGTTGAGAGATTCATTTTAATCACTCAGAAAATTATTTTTCTTATTGATTTTTCTGAAGATTGTCTATCATTTTTCCAGAAAAGAACACAAAACGTTTCTGATTGAGTTTTGTTCACAATAAATGAGGTGTGAGGTGACATGGACACAGAAGAGCCAGAACATGAAATTCCAAAGTTAGAAGATTAGAATTCAAGTCTCAGTTCTTCCTTTACTAACTCTCTTTCCTCCAGACAATAAGAATAATAATTATGGTCTACTAAAATGTTCTGAAGTCTGAGTCCTATGAAAGATGTAAAACATCACAAATATACAATAATCTAGTGTAATTATTATTAGTGATATAAAAAATAGTTTTCAAAGAAAATGTTGACAATGGCCTTTATGAAATTACCTTAGGAAATCTATTGGATAAATTGGACACTAGAATGGAAAAGCCTATAGGAAAAGGATTAGAGTATTGAAAACCGTGGTTCAGTGAAAAAAATCATATATTATCCTCTACTGATCTGATAAATTCATTTATTTACAAGATGGTAGAGGGTCCCACTTGCAATGACTTATTTTTTAACACACTACCAAAAAGACTCTCTGTCCAATAAATGCTTTAGATATAATAGAGTAAAATGATTATTTCATGAAGTACTTTGCTATATTCTTTACCTAACCAAAAAGTATTTTCATTTGAAAATTACAAGTTTATTTTCTTCCAAGAAGGATAAAGAAAAGCACTTCTATTAGTAAAACTTTTCTTAGGCTATCCCCAAATATATCATAAGGTTAATTGCTGTGTATCATACAGAAACAAACAAAAAGGCAAGTTAGTGCATCTGTAAGCCCTATACAACATTATGTCATTATAAACCTACATTTTTATATTAAAAAACTTTTATGGAAATATTCTTTCCATTTTGTTTCATAACCCTTAAGAATGAAGAGGTACATGTAAGGCCCTTTAATAATTAAAAAAAATGACTTAGTGAACAGTACTAATCAGATGATCACAGTTGTAAAAAGACAACTGTGACCGAGTTCCCACTAGGTATGTACATAACATACTTCTAAAAGGGGCTGGAAGGATGCATACCAGCTTTTATACTAAAGAGCATGTTCCTCTATCAAAGGGAGTTAATTGTGTTTGCAGAAGCAGGGAATAATGAATTTCACATTTTGTTTTGAATTGCTGATTTGAACCTTTGAAATATTTATGTATTACTTGTGTTAAAAAAAACACAGAGAAGTGAATCACACTAGGAGCCATCTATACCTACACACATCATCAAGGCTGCTTCCTGACTGTGATTGGACCTGTGCAGTAGCTACACATGCTGTCCTCCAAATGCACATTAACCAAGATACAAGTACCTAGTAAAGGTTTTAAGAAGTATAT